>BMAV01004521.1:0-79363 GCA_019973955.1 Trichonephila inaurata madagascariensis | reverse complement strand
ACCGTAACTTTTCCCAAATAAAAAGAATTCAATTGAATTCGCCGACACCGACAGCAAAAAGCAAAGTGATTATTTTTACAAAGAATTTCCCGCCAAATTTTAATTAATTTTAAATACAATGTTCTGAAATAAGTAAATTTCTCATAGCAATGGACTATTACCGGGCCACTTAAAAAGGCTCGGTGGGCCGCAGGTTGCGTATCGCTGCTCTAGGGCATAGGTTCCCAACCTTTTTTGAACTGGCGCTACTTTTCTAGAAAATATATCTCGATACCACCCTTCTCCCACTCCAGAGAAAAAGAGCGTACTTTAATACATGGTAAAACAAAAATTTAAAATTTTTTAAAAAATATTCTAAAACTAATAAAACATACTTTTTAAAACCCCAATTTTTTTTTTACTTGCGAATCTGAAATATCTATATTGCCACGAAAACATATAATTTTATAATGCACACAATCATCATAAGGTAACCAGTACAGTGGCGCATAAAGGTGGGGTGTCCTGGGAGTCCGGACACTCCCCATATAACTTGTTTTTTATTTTCGATTCGATATAATCCTATGTATATATTACACAAAATTTATTTATATATTTATTACTAATAATTAATTTGATTAATTAATGCTAATTATTTATTCAATAATTAATTTTGTATTGTTTTTGTTCCCGAAAATCGACAAAATCAAAATATAGAATATGTTGTGCGGGCGTATTGGAGCAGGATACCAAAATGGTGGATTTTCGACCCGGGACCTCCCCCCCCTTGGGAAAAATTTTTGTGTGCGCTACTGAACCAGTATTATAGTTTACTTTTGTTAGAACATAATCAGCGTGTTTTTAGCTTTTGGACAATATTTGGTTAATCTGCCCATGCCCCTCCATACCATCTCAAAAACCCCTAGCTTACTCTGGGTCTTTTACTGCTCCCATGAAAGTCTCAAATACCTACAAGGGGGCGTTATCGCCCACGTCGAGAATCTATGCTCTAGAAAATATACTTTCTATGACGTTATACGATTATAAAACCTATTTCTATAAAGGAGACGTGATTTACGTTAATGAACGTTAATATTTAAAGCCAAGTAAAAAGGAAACTTGATTGTAGTTATACGGAGACTAAGAAGTTAGTTAGAGAGAAGTTAATATTGAAAATGCTCGTGGTCCAGGTTAAAAGGATCCGACGGGACATTCAAGGACTAGCATTATTTTTGAGGATCGTCCGTTGATAAGTACATTTATATTCTAGAAATTTAGATTACCATTTAAGCTGTGATGTACTCTCATGGCTTAGGTTAAATTTAGATAGCGATTAGAAAATCATTATGAAATGTTTTTCAGTGTCTCATCTTTTAGTGAACCCTCACACTTCAGCGGGCGAACGTTCGTGATGGGGACATAAAAGATAAGTCTTTTTTCGCTTTGGAAGTTCAAATTTTGTCATTTTAACTAAAGTAAAGAAGGCTGGCTATAAGAATGTTTTTCTGTAAAATCAATAGATAATGATGATACTTAGGTATCAAAAAAATTTAAAAACAATAAGCAGCCATACAATATCTGAAATACCCAGTGAAAATGCGGATAACGGCAGGTATTAAATATAACACTAGGGACGGAATGTAAAAATGTACTTCCATTTTTATTTTCTTGATATTTTCTCTATATAAATCTTATTGTTACATTTTATTCAAAAGTATTCCTCACTCGTACTCCCACATATATTTAATCTTATCTACTTGTTAAACTTCCATATTTTCTAATTTGTGATAAAAAAAAAACTTCTTTAAGATATGTTTTACTTTTCTGTTAGTCAATGTTCTGTAAAAATTGATGTTCGGAAACTATTCTATTACTTCTAACACAATCATTTACGTTAATTTTCCCAATTTCAAATAAATGCGTAAGAATTTAAGGGAAAATGTATTTAATTAAAAGTGCACGTTGATTTCATCAGCGATTAAATAAAGTCCCTAATTTTATCTAAGTACCAATTAAAATCTGGGAAATTGGGTTTAAACAAGTATTTCTTCAGAACAATCTCCCCTTTAGTTCCATTCCAAGTCATTTAAACATTCATACTTCATTGTCGCTCTCACTGATTTAACCCATCTTTAGCTCTAAGCCCTCCACGATAAATATCCGGTAGCTCTTCAAGCAATCATTAAGCCCACGCGGAATACAGTCCAGCAGTTTAGCCGGACACTTACGATCTTGGGAATTTGTTATTTGTTTGGCTTTTTACTTCTTTTCTTGGGAGAAACTCTGAACTTACGAAAAGAGTGCGACAAAGATCGCTTTGGTTAAAGATACAAGATGATTTTATAAGGCCCAATTTTAAAAAACAGTTTCTTCCTCCTGAAAAGAGTGTGTGTGTGTGTGTGTGTGTGTGTGTGTGTGTGTGTGTGTGTGTGTGTGTGTGTGTGTGTGTGTGTGTGTGTGTGTGTGTGTGTGTGTGTGTGTGTGTGTGTGTGTGTGTGTGTGTGTGTGTGTGTGTGTGTGTGTGTGTGTGTGTGTGTGTGTGTGTGTGTGTGTGTGTGTGTGTGTGTGTGTGTGTGTGTGTGTGTGTGTGTGTGTGTGTGTGTGTGTGTGTGTGTGTGTGTGTGTGTGTGTGTGTGTGTGTGTTTGTGTGTTGCCGTTAAAGTTAAAACTCGAAAACCGTTAATGTGTACATTACCTAGATAATCTGAAAGCTGATTTGCTCCATTAAAGTGCGGAATAGGGAGTTTTTCGCATATGTTAACTGTGTAATCTTGACATTAAAGGCTTCCGTATCGTTAACACTAGATGGCCCAAAGAGGTCATTTTGACTGCTTTTTGATTCCATCTAGAAAAACAATTATGTATATAATGGCACAATTTCTTCGACATTCTTAGAAAAAAAAATTTCCCAAGTGAAGCAATTTTTTTTTTTTGTTAATATTTACTAATAATTTGTTGTATGACTGTAAATAATATACAAAATATTAAAAATTAATTTTAAACCAATTTATTTACACAATAGTTATTCTTTCACAATGCAGTCATTCGGACTGTTTTGGGGCAATATAGGTATATACTAAATTCCAATATTTCTAGTGTTAAAGAGTTCAAAAGTTAATTTCTCTCATTTCCTTTCAGTTTGAAATTTTGAGAATAATTTATCTTAATCATTTAAAACCAAAGTTAACAGATTCTAATGCAAAACATCTAAATGTTGATGAATGTGCCGTTGTGAGAATTAAAGTACCCGGCCCAGATAGAGTAAAAACTGATGCCCACTCGATTTTAGTAGTGATTCTTAGTAAAACAGAAGATGTTTCATAGACTTGGTACTGCAACGGGTATTTAAAGACATTTGTATGCAATATCTGATTTCAGTGTTTGCAAAGAGAGATTTTTAACGAAACAAGAGATGTCTCTGTGCTGTAGAAGTATCTTTACGTCAAACAGCAATAAAATAATCCCTTAATACCATGAAAAATTTCAAAAAAAAGTGACTGCAAAACTAAATGTACCACAAATAGGTATGCTTGTCGCAAAAACCAATTGCTATGAAATTCAAAATGTCATCCAACTTTAGATTGCTCTAATTAGTAAGCATAATTTTAACGTATGTTTCGAAAATAAATTTAAATTGTAATAATATGTTAAACAATTTGATTCTTTGCATTATAGCTTTTCAATTGATGGATGATTGATTCTATCAACTAATTTGATGCTTTCTTGGTTGTATTAAGATGATTCTTTATAGATATCGAAAAATAAATAAATAACACATCAATTTTTTTCCTGAATTGCAAAAATATTTTAAATCATTTGATTCATTTAGTATTATTGAAAGTTTTTAATTAGATGAATGATTAAGTCTATCCATGTGTTGTTTTCAGGTGTGGTAAACACGTTCTTGGGACACTGAGATAATTACAAAGTCAAGGGTTTTTGACACTGCATGCATCATGAATTAATTTGAGGAACGTGGCAAGCGGGTACTGTGTAGTATGACTTTCACTTTTCATTACATGACACTAATGTCGAACGAAGGTCACGACACCTTTGCACTTTTCTGTGCAAAAGGCCTTCAAACTGCAACAAGGTGGCAATGAACTTCCTCCTTCCTGATATTTTATGCACTTGTTGAGCAACAATGTATGCAATGAACAATCAGCCTGACTTAAAAAATTTTAAGCAAAATGAATAAATGACCCGGCTTCAAAATGGCTTTATAACTGCCCAAACAAACGCAATGCGCGGAAACAAAGAATTTTTCCGAAATGTATGGCTTCTGGCTGGAATGAGCTATATGTGATTGCTGGCTCTGGAAATCGCTTGGGGCGCGAAATCTTTAAGTTGGGCCTCTGTTTCCAGGGTGGACCTGCAGGGCAAATCTAAGCCACTAACAAAGAATTGCAGGAAAAAAGTTATTCTGGTATCGGCAGAACATATTGTGACAAAATGTCTTTCAAAAGCTGTTTTGTTCTTCTGGACTCTTTGGCTTTTACATGAGCTTTTGAAATCGGGTCCAGTCCTTAGATATAGAAATGAAACGTGGAAACTTGTACGCGGGAATGAACTTTGATGTTGTTTCTGCTTTGGTGGATCGTATCACTACAACATTGGTTACTATTTGCAAACAATGGTTTCCATGTGCACGAACGCTGATATATTGAAATTTTGGCGATGAAGAAAACGGACACTGGGCATATTTATGGGGTTGCGGTCCGAGCGAAACTGGGGTCGTAGCTGCCGCTGTTGACAATCGATCCGCAGCCGCCCCAAGTCGTGCTCATGGGCACTGAAACGAACAACTTTAGGGGTTTCCGTTTTGAAGAATAACATTCCGTTAAAATGGTTTTTACTCACGCTTGTTTTTGAAGATGGCTGACAAATCAAACTCAAGAATAACCAATCATGGCTTTCACAAACTGGGATATGGTAAACCGACAGACCAAGGTTGAGGGTTTTAAGCGACTTTGTTCTTTCGAGATGGATCAATTCAAAGGTCGCCAAGTTAAAGCTGGCACATGCGAAGATTATTTGGCCACTAAGGGTGCTGGCGGCGTGGGCATTGCAATCAAATAGAAAACGTGGGTGAAGTGGTCGCCGACGCTGGGTTGCCGGATGCGGACATTAGGCAAAACGTGAGCGGTGCGGAAACATTGCGGCCATTGCGCCACTCACTCCAAAAAGCTTTCTCATTACACCTAAGCGGTGGAATATCTACCAAACTTGAAATAGGAGCATTTCGAAAATGTATAGTGCTGAGGCAAGGGGTGGCAAATCAGGACGACACTTTTTAAGATCAATCGTGTTTATCAGAACTCTAATATTAAAGTGTATTATTTGGATAAAAATGTTGAATAATTTTATAATTATTCTTAATAATGGGTTATCGTATAGTGTTAAAATAATCGAAATGTAAAATATCTTTACAATTAAATAAATTTTGTTTTACAGGGGAAAAATAAATTCAAATATATAAAATTACGATACATGGCAAATTTTACAAGAACTACGCTTTTACCGAGCCTTTTGGATGAACAATAAATGTTTTAAATTTACAAATTTTACTTGTTTTCTCTCTATATATTTATATTCCAACCTTTATATTTAGAACAATAGCGTTACGACTTTGGTAATAACTGTAAGAAATTGACAAAAATTTAAAGATAGTCCTCCATTTTTAAAAACTTTACACATGAAGTGCGAGTGGAAGATATTGTTTAATTTGAAAAATGTTTTTATCTCTTTACTTAGACGAAAGGAAGCTTTTCTAGATTATAACGATCAAAAAGTAGGGATGGGGAGAGATTCAGCCTACTCTTATACCGTGTGTATGTATATGTGATAACTCTATATTAATATCTACTCAAAATTCGAATCTTATTTACTTATAATATCTTATACAAAAATCCGAATACTCTATTTCGATAAGTGTCTCAATTTGTCTTTTTCTGAAGCATTACAAACATTATTTCCATACATTTATTAGTGAGTCCTCGTTAAAAAGTTTAGACCTTGAGTTATTGATAGAAGTAATAGCATATCATCAATGTCTCACATGCGTCTTATTTTCCAGTTTCAAATATTATCTAAAAAATGATGCAATTTTTATGAATAAATAATATTTCCCTTTTCTTGAACACTTGATAATATTTTTACATTACGTTTTTCCTTGTTTTTATTAGAGTAGTTAAATGTGGAATCTGAATAATTCCCTTTCTTGTATTTTTACTCTTAAAGCGAAGCATACGCTCAAATACTCTACTGATGTTAATAAACAATGTTTTAATTAAAAAGCCAGACTTTTTTTAATTGCTTCGACTACATCATCACGTAATGCTAAAATGAATACCTTCTATACGATATATTTCATATATATATATATATGTAAATGGTAAAATTTTATTGTTTTTTGGTATTATAGATAAATATTTCTGGAAATTCTCATTTTAATACTGTAATGGCACTATATATAATGGCTCTTATTTCTAATGCATCTAGAATAAAAAATTAAAGAGAAGTTGCTATTGAAACTAAATTCATTTTCGTATACTCAATCTAATTGCAGTTCAGATATTCAATCTAATATAACATGACTAAGATCCTCAAGAAATAAATATTTACCAACTTTTTCTTTCAACCACAACCAATGAATATTTATCATATTTTCTTCTAAAATTAGAATATTTTATTAGAAAATATATCAGGCTAGTGGTATAAAAAAAAGTGAAAAAAGTAATCAGAAGCCAATACTGAGAGGATATGCGAAAGGGTTCATATTTTCAGAAGTAAAAGGGAAATTAAAATTAAAATGGAATATCTCGTTTTCAGAGAAGGTATATTTTTCAAAATATTTACTTTAATCTCTTTTATGAATTTGTGTTGACTTCCTCTAAGAGCTTCACAACAGTTTATTATTGAACTTATAATTTTAAATCGTAGTCAGATGATGAGAGTAATATGTGCTGTTGTAATCCTCAATAAGCAATGATATTGCTCGAGGGATACAACCGAATTATATCTGAGGATACAGATGGGTATGGAACAATAATAGAATGTTTTTCATCTTAATCCCGTGTGGATATCGATTTTTAAAGAAAAATGAAAATAAAAACATTGTGCTTCTTTTTCTTACAAGTATTGAAATAATGCAGTAAAACTCGGTATACGTTTTTAATCTGTTCCAGATTCTTGAACTTATACTTTTCCCGAAGAAAATTTTCTCATTAGAAATAAAGAGAAAATGATTAATCCGTTCTTCGGATAAAAAAGACCCATTGCGAATGCCTATTTGTGCATTGAAGATAGAATTATTTAAACACTTCTTGGACAAAAAATACATTGTTGAAAAAACAAATTAATAAACTTTAGTTTTCTTTTTTCTATCTCTTTTCTTCTTTTTTCCTGTAAAAAATCATCAGAGTGACTTACATTAAAATTTGTCCAAATAATATTGTTTCTGCATTTTCTGTGATAGGTCCTGAAAATGTAATGTTGTTAGGCAATCCAGAATGCCTGGTTTGTTTGAGCTTAGTTAGGGTAATATTTTCGTTGCGAAAGAGATGAGATATATCAGCCTAGGTCAAAAACTCATGAGATATATTCAAGAAAAAATATTCACCTCCATATAGCCCATGAATCCAGTTGGAATTATTCCAAAGGGAATATAATTCGATATAATATTGTAGCAATTTTATTTTTATGTATTTCTATAAAGATATCTTAAGGTATCCGACTACGTTCGGAACCGTGATTTTAAAAAAGCGCATAAATGGATAATTTTCATATTTAGTGTCACTCAGATTAGCATACATGCATAAAATTGTTTCAAGGACATTTTGACAAAAAAAATTATTTAAATACACTATTTTGTCAAAAAATTAACTTAGAATAATCTTTAATCAAAATGTTCTCCTTTTGTGAAAAATGCTTCTATTATAATAATATTTTACCTGTATATAGCGCAGACCTCTCTACAGAGGCTCAACTAAGAGTTTTAAAAAATTCACATTATTTTCAGAGTTACCACCAATTGAAATAATTATTGGCGTTTTTTTCTTAAAATTTCTCCCCTCTGTTGTCGTAAAATATGAATAAACCCACTTCTAAGTTATATATTTCAAAAATTCTAGTTGAGCCTCTGTACAGAGGTCTGAGCTATATACAGGGAAAATATTATTATAATAGAAGCATTTTCGACAAAAGGAGAATATTTTGAAAAAAGATTATTCTAAGTTAATTTTTTGCCAAAATATTGTATTTAAATAAAAAAATTTTGTCAAAATGTCCTTAAAACAATTTTATACATGTATTCTAATCTAAGTGACACTAAATATCAGGAAAATTATCCATTTATGCGCTTTTGCAAAACCACGGTTCCGAACGTAGTCGGGTACCTTAAGGTATAATCATCATATTTAAATGCAATTTGAGAAATTTAAAAAGAGGTTATATGCATAAAATAAGATAATAGCAGTAGAATAAATAGAGTAGTTTTATTGTTCAATAAAGTACAATATTTAATAAGTAAAAGAGTACAGGAATAGAAGAGAAGGAAATGCGGGGAAAAAAGCAACATAAATCAAAAACTTATCGTAAGATGCCAGAGAATTGCCAAATATTTTTTGAGGCGTTGCAGACAGTAAAGGCACGTGACTTTGAAATACTTTGTGTTTTATTTAGCTTTGTATTTTTCCTGATTTTTTTTAGAAGGATAAAACTCTTCTTTCCTTTCACAATAAGGAAAAAACGGTCCTGCTGCAACCGCATAAGCCATAACATAAAAATGAAATGCTTTGTAAGCGGTTGATGTTCTCTTTCAATCGGTATTTTGTGTCTTTAAAAGTCTTGACGGCGGTTGATTTATGATATACCTAACCTGAGTTTCGATAAGGAAAACGCTACTTCTTAGTAACATTTTTCTTCTTCTTTGTGTGAACTGCAAGATTGACATGCTCAGTAAACGTATATAGTTGTGTGTTTTTAAATATTTAATAGTACCTTTAATAATTTTAAAATGTACCAAGATTTGTTATCAAGGAGTTATAAAAATAAATGATAAAATGAATTTATTTTTATCACGAATCAATGCCCTTAAAGTGGTGTTTTTAGACTTGAACTAATTTTCTGATAAATTTAGTATATGAAAGAGTGTTTTAAAATTACTTGCTTTTTTAATACCTTTTTGGAGCTAATGCAAGATTCGTAATTAATGCTTGTAACATAGGTAGCACAAAGAGCTGAACACTTCATAATTTTGCCCATGAAACAAAAGATAAGACATATGTAAGAGCCTTACGCCTCCCTCGCGGGCAGCTAGATGTGAGGGGGGAAGGAAAGAAACACTCGATTAAATTTAAATTTATTTCCACACAAAGAACGAACTTTCAATAGTAATAGTAAAGAATGTCTCAATGTTAACTGGGAAAAGTAGAACAACGACAATAAAAGCTAACGATTAGGAACTACCTCGTTCTTTTTTTTTAAAAAAGGGTTATAAAGGAATATATTAAAAAAGGATTATCCTATACCCATTTAATCAAATCAAATCAACCCTTGAACAATCGTCACTTTTTTTCCTCAGTAAGAATCAAATCACTAAAATTCTAATTTATCCCTTCAGTAGAAATCTCACCTGGCTCAGATATCTTCTCTCCTTCTCTCTCGCTAGAAAACCTCCCTAAAAGTGGGTTTTTTTTAAATATAATTCTTCTTTTCGAAGGGTTTTTTTTAAAAACGAAAATTGAGCGGGAAAAGAGGGGTTTGGGAGGCCCTGACCCTCCTCTTTAAAAAATGGGGTGGAACCGATAAACGTACTGTCCCCCGAAGGGGTTTGTAAAACCCGGGCAACGACAGGCGAAATCACCCCCTTGCCATGATGAATTTCGTGGGCCTCGACATACGTCAGAGGGTGGCAAGCAACAAACAGATTTCCCGAGGATTATTTGGGAAAAAACGGGCCGCCACACACATAAGTCGATTCCTTCCCAAGGTAGTGAAAAAGGTTTTTAAATTTTAAAAAGTTTTTTAAAAGGTACCCCGACTCTTGGAACCCAGATTTTGCCAAAAATGAAAATTTTTTTATTTTTAGTGTCACGATTAAAAATTTTAAAATTTTTTTTAGGACAATGACAAAAAAATTTAAAAAACATATTTTTCCAAAATTTCTTAGAATAACCTTTTTTTTAAAAATTCTTTTGTAAAAAAAATTTTATTTATTAAAATTTTTTCCTGTATATAGCTCAGACCCCTGAGAGCTCAACTATGATTTTTAAAAAATTTAAATTATTTTCAAGTTCCCATTTGAAATAATTATCGCGTATTTTCTTAAAATTTCTCCCTTTTGTTTTCGTAAAACATGGATAAACCGCTTAAATATGCATTTTAAAAATTTTTTTGAGCCCTTTACGAGGCCCGAACTGAAAAACGGCAAAAAATTTTACAAAAAGGGATTTTTACTAAGGAGCATTTAAAAAGTTTTTAGGTTAATTTTTCCAAAATTTAAAAATAGTTTTTTTAAATGCCCTTTTTACATGTATTTTAATTAAGTGAACTAAAAATTCAAAAAAAATACATTTTGGTTTTTAAAATCAAAGTTGGCGGCAATACCTTAAAAATTACCAGAATTTTTGAATTTTAATTTTTAAAAACGGTTTCCTTTTTTTATTCCAGGGGACTTCGGGTTAAATTTTGCTGAATTTTAAGCTCAGATTTCATCGGATTTTTTGCACGAAGTATCAAAAAGGTTTAAAAAGGGGTTAAAATTGCAATGGGGCACGAACGTAAAGGGAACGGGGGCCAATCAAGGGCCCAAATTTAAAAAGGTCGGAACGACAGGTAATAAATTTAATACCGAAGGGCGTACCGAATCCCGAAGATTAAAAAACATATTGGTGGAAACATTCAGCTTTTTTGGTGAAAGTTTTGGGCACGGGGTTCCTTTCAGAAACCGGTTTGTTTAATGATCTTACGACCGCAAACGACGGTATACTCCCAACAAGTAAGGGGGGTTTGAAAAAAAATTGAAACACATAAAAGGGGGCTAAAAGGGCCATCCGATATTCCCGTTTTTTGGGTGGTCAAAGGGGTTTCCCAAATGGTTTTTTTGCGCGACAATCTGTATTGTTAGCACATTGATACCAGTATGATGATGGCGGAAACAAAATTGGATAGATCAGCATGAAGTCGAATATCTATACAAATGAATATATATTTAGCCTAAATAGCAATTCTAGACGTATACACATTCAGAAAGAGCACAGAAACATCAGCCTTCCAAAATCATTGAAGGAAATAGATTTGGAGATAGTTGAATTCTTCAAAAAGTATCATGCTTGGCATCTGCACGAATCTTCACATCTTTCAAGGAACTTTAGTAAATAACAGACCTTCAAACCGGAACTGAACCGAAAACCGGAAAAAAAACCGTTATTTTGGTCAAAATGAAAACCGGAACTGAACCGAAAAAAAAAATATCGGCTTATTTTGGTTCGTAATCTTCAGTAAAATTTTTACAGAAACTAACCCTTTATTTTTCTAATTTAACGTAAACCCATAAAATTCTATCAATGCATTGCATGCCCAAAAATAAAATTATCATCATTGTTTTCAAAAAATTTCATTTTTGTTTATAGTAAAATTTTTTTTTTGGAAACCAAAAAAAATATAAAATAAGCCCCGGGCCGCTTTTTCCGGTTTAGCGCTCGTTTATTTAAATTGGGGTTCCCCAGTGTAGGTTTCAAAATAGGGGCCATAACATACCCAAACAGTGTAGTTTTGTTTTCTTGTTGGGTGCGGTGGTTTGGGTTTTTTTCATTTGGCATTTGTTGACGTTATTCCAAAATATAAATTTATATAAACCCATAACGTTAATACGGGGAAAAATTTTTATGATCTTTGGTTTTTCATGGCTGATAATGGGAAAAGCAACCAGGAAAAAACATTTCACTGGGGAAAAAAAAATGCAAGTGATTAGAAATTAATTCTGGGGAACGTCCATCCCAAAATTTTTGCTGCATTGAATTTGGCAACTTCAACAAAATGCCTTCTTTACAAAAAAGGGAGAAAAAATTTGGGAAACCAAGAAAGACTGAATGAACTGATTTTACTTAGAATTGTATTTGTTTTTTTATGTATATATTCGTTTATATGGGTTTTTATTTTTTGAAATAAATGTTTGGTTTTTTTTTCATTAAAAAATTAAATTTTTAAAAAATTTTAAAACATAACCCAAATTTTTTATCCATTTTCCCCAACCCCATTTTCCCCCTTAAAGGGTTTGGGTTTCCCGGGGCTGTTTTTGCTTTCGCTCTAAATTTGGTGGAACGTATCCACCCCGTTAAGCGGGATCTTACTTACATAAAAAAAAATTACTTATTTGGGGGCTGGGAAACCCAAAACCGGAACTGAACCGGGGACGAAAACCTGACCCGAAAAAAAACGGTTCGAAGCCTTGGTCAATAGTACCTGCTTTTTCCAACGATACTTTCTTCCAAAACGTTTTTTAGGGGTCTTGGGGGTTTCAGTTTCCCCTTCATGAACGTCAACACTTAAACCCCTCTTTGAATGGCTGTCGAAGTACTGCTGGAGATTGAAGATATCCTGCATTAGATTTACCTGTTCCCTTAATTTGTGCACCCAGTGTACGTACACAATATTAAAAAAATTAATTTTATATTTTTATAAAAATACTTTATTGCTGAGAGATCTATTTCGGAGAATAAAATCAATTCGCGTGAATATATAATTAAATTAAATAGTACTTTCACAATTTCGAAAGCAATCATTTAAAAAACATATATTTAACTAATAATATTTTACTATCTCAAATATAATTTTTCTAATGATATTGGAAGTGATAGACAGAGCATAAATAGGGAAGTGAGAAGATACTAGTGAGGTATGTGTATCTACTTGAGCTATTTCTTACTAATCTTGCTCATATACTGTTAATGGCTACAGAACCGTCCTTTGCTACTTTCTTAACATTCATTAACACCTCGTGGCATTCATAGGGTCCACACACACACACATTCCCTTCTCCTATTCACTACATTTCTATTTTTATAATAATGCTTATTTGCACGCATTAAGGTTTCTTCAGAAGGTGAGGTTCTCATATCAAGATAAAATAGGAGAAAGGTTCGTGAGAACTTGCTACAGGTATAATAAATAAATCGAAAAAAAAAAGTTCCAAGTGAAAACAATTTTTTAAATTTAATTTAATCGTTATTATTAACTTCATTTTTTTTAGATATTAAATTTTGATCATTAATTATGTTTCAAAAAACAGCATGCGTTTCATTTGAAAAATATTTTATAATTCTCTTTCTCTCTTTCTTTCTTTCAACTTTTTCCCCTCATTTTTTCAATTCCTACTATTAGCTCACAATCTCTATATATTTATTTATTTATATATTTATTTATCTTGGTGGAATTTTAAATCGTTAATGAAATACATTTTAAAGCTCTTAATTGAGATGAAATTTTATATACAGGATTATTTTGGATGACAATACAATAATATATTAATAAGTAATAAAAAGTAATTGATTAAAACTAATTATTTAAAGAATTACAAATACAACCCCGTTGGCATCATTTTTGGCAACTTAGCGACCCTTTTGGCGACTTGTGTCAAAAATTGAAAAGGTTTTTCTCACGTTTTAAAGCATTCAATTGAACTGAAATTTATATACACGATTGTTTTGGATGACAATACGATACTTTAATGATAATTAATAAGAACTAATTACCACTTAATGTTGTGATTCTGTTATATGTATATACATATTTATATTAATTGTAACTATTTAATAAAAAGTAGCTAAAATAAAAATTTTCTTTGTTGATCTAAGTAGGAATTGACTAAAAATTTTTTATATTACTTGTTTTTCTTCCTTTCAAGAAGCAAATATCTCGATGGGCTTTTCAATTATGTTAACTTTTTACAAAATATGAAACTGTTCATCTACGTTATGATGTGATATGCATGATGTAAGCATACTGTAACGTAAAATAAACCTAATGCAACACGAAAAAAGAACGCCATGTAATCAGAATGAATTAAATACCGTAAAATCCGGCATATAACGCGCACTTTGAACACAAAAAATAAGATCGAAACTTATGGGTGCGTGTTATACGCTGGGTATAAAAACGATAGCTTTAAAAATAACAAAAGAGATGTGAGCAAAAAAAAAAAATTTTTCTACATGTATCGAATCACTGGTATTTAAAAGAAACGGCTTGCCTTGTGAACCAAAAGAATTTATGGTTTTAATTATTGCACGATGATTAAAATATATTAAAAATGAAATAAGTTCACATACATTTCAGAAGGTGAAAATATTGAACATCTTTATTCCACTCACTCCGTTACTGTATTGTTATTTCCCTAGCTGGTTCTACAGTTCTAAGGCAAATAATTAAATCCATCATATGATTTTTTTTTTTCATTGCCACATAAAACAGGATAAAAGACTTTCTAATTTGAACTTAAAAATATAGACATAAATTATATCTCTGACAAATAGAACTAATTACACTACTCCCAACGATGTTTTTGTTGAAATAGTAATAAAATATATCCTAGCTCACAAACACATCTGCCTTCCTTCATCCATCAACATCTGTTACTACAAATTGTAGTTCTAGAAGTGTACTGTTTTTTCAAAAGTCTGGGAAAATACCTCGAATAAATGACTAAAACATAAAAGCAATGCATACAAATATTTCAAGTTTCTTCGTAAAAGGGTGGGTTCGGCGAATATCCTAAAATTAAAAATTCGCGAAAGTATAGGTGCGCGTCATACGCCGGATTTTTCGGTATATTATATTATAAAGCAAATTATATAGTGAAGTAATAAAAAAAATAACCTAATAAAATAATCTGTAAGGCAGTGCTTCTCAAACTTTCAACACTCGCGAATCAATATTCAATCATCATTTTCATCTCGCCGTCCTCCATACAATAACATTGTATTGAATTCAATAATACTATACTTTTACACTAAAGCTATAGTACGACTTTAACCTCCTATGTGCCACCGACAGTGGCGCACACAAGGAGGGGGTGTCCTGGAGGGTCGAACCCCCCCAAAACACTTGCTTTTTTTCCGATTGACTATAATTCTAAGTATACAGTACGTAAAATTTAATTAAGTATTTGTTATTAATGATTAATTTTATTAATTAATGCTAATTATTTATTCAATAATTAGTTTTTTCCCTATTTTTTTCCCCGAAAATCGACAAAATAAAAAGGACCATGTTACAGGAATGGTGAACTTTCCCCCCGGACCCCCGCCGAAAAATTCCTGTGTGCGCTATTTTAACCGATGTATATAAACGTCTCGCTCACCCAAAAGCATTAATCTTCTGGACGTATATATACGTTTTTCCCGAAATACGATTTTTTTCTATGCACGGGTTGAAAAAATTTTTCCTAAGGTTTTGAAATACGTGAAAAAAAACTTTTTGACGTTTTTTGCAAAGTATTTACTTTTTTGGGCCTTTTAAACGCTGACGCTGACGTCTCTAGGAAACAAAACGCAAAGCTTCCTCCCCCCCATATCGAAGTTGTGGATGTGGCCTGATGTGGAAGGGCCTGGCTGAGAGGGTTTTTTGTCCTGATTGGTTGTTGGATCGTGGCAAGGAGGGGGTGGCTATTGGAACAGTGGGGAGCTATCTTGGGTTCGGCCGGGGGAAAGTCCGAAATGGGTGAGTAGGATTAATTTGGGTTGGGCCATGGCATGGGACTGGGAGATTTTCTTATTTCCCGAGGATATTGCTTTTTATATTCCCTTTCTCCCTTTCCCCCCCCAATAAAACATCAAAAAGTGCCGGGCTCTTGGGAAAAAAAGGGGCACTGGGGACCAAACCCGCTTTTTAATCGACAGTTTTAAAGGGGGGGAATTTTAAAGTACAAATCATCAAGATAAATGTTAATACAAAACCCATGGGGTCACTGGTAATTATCAAACTTGTTCTTAACTTAGTATTGTTAAATTAGTAATAAAATACATTGTACAGTACAGGTACTTTTATAAGTGTATTATATCAGTGTAAATGTGTATTTTATATTGTATTATGTCAGAAAGTATTTTGTCTGCTTACTTTCAGTAAATTAATAATGTTTTGAATAATCTTTAGTTTTCAACTTTTCAATATGCTCGCGCCCCCCTTGTAGAGTTATCACGCCCCTCAAGGGGAGCGTGCCCCACAGTTGAGAAACGCTGCTGTAAGGTAAATATAGAGAGTAAAAAATAATATTTTAATAGATTGTTGTTAACGTCGCAATCTGAAATAACATGAAAACCGTTGGCGACGGACCTCATACTTTTGAACCATTATCAAACGATAAAGACAGCACCTGAACTGCCACATCAAATTTCAAACCACTACACCACGCCAACATGAGTACTCTGAGGCCCGACAGATTTAACGCATGTATCCTTCAAATAATAAAGAAATGGATACATATCGGTCACATCAGGAGCTTGAAACTCTTCGACAGGGAAAAGACTTGTTCATCTTGCCCTTGTTCCTGCCCTAGCTCTTTTACTCATGTTGTAGACTATATTGAGCCCTCTGTAAAACAGTTGTGGAGTGAGAGAGAGAATGAACTGGTGGAACTACAGTCGAACCTCCATATTACGAACCTCTATATTGCGAATTTTTCTATATAGCGAATTTTTTCCTGGAACCAAGAACATTTCACGATTTTCTTCGTAAAATAACCAATAACGAAGTGCATTTTCTATATAACGAACTTTCCTGGAACCAGGAACATTTCACGATTTTCTTCGTAAACTCATATCGAAGTGCATTTTCTATATAGCGAACTTTTTCCTGGAACCAAGAACATTTCACGATTTTCTTCGTAAAATAACCAATAACGAAGTGCATTTTCTATATAACGAACTTTTTCCTGGAACCAAGAACATTTCACGATTTTCTTCGTAAAATAACCAATAACGAAGTGCATTTTCTATATAACGAACTTTTCCTGGAACCAAGAACATTTCACGATTTTCTTCGTAAAATAACCAATAGCGAAGTGCATTTTCTATATAACGAACTTTTACTCGTGATTAAATTCCCCCTCCTTTTTTTTTTAAAAGTATTTCTGAACATTTCAAGTTATTCTTTCTTTTAACTCCTTTTATGGTGATCATAAATCTTGAAATGGTTTTATTAGAGTACCTAGCTCGCCAATAATAATAGAATTCTGAGCGTTTAATCCAAGAAGTGCAACCTATAACCCCCGTCGTCCAGTTGACTATCTTCCAGTCCAGGAGTTGTCTTCGATATCCCCTTGCACCCTCAGTGGAGTTGTCTCGTGTCACCATGTCCTTGAATTAGTCTCCGTTCATTTGTAGTGTTGATCAGTCATACTGGTAACTCCGTTTCTTATAGCTCTAAAGTGTCAAAATATAAGTTCTTGAGCATCAAAGAAAAAAAATTAATTCTTCAGGTAGTGGATAAAAGCGTCAAGAAGCTTTCCTTGCAGTTTTTCTTTCTTTCTTTTTGATAGGTAAGATATATAAAATAAATATTATTTATTTTGAAAAAGGTGTGAGTAATTACTTTTTTTCTAATATATAGTGTTTATGAATTAAAAATTTGTTTTGTGTGGTTTATTAAGAAAATTGAAAGGTGAACCTTTATATAACGAATTTTCCATATTACGAACTTTTTTTCGGGATTGAGAGACTTCGTTATATAGAGGTCCGACTGTATTAGAGCAACAAGGTAGCACGGACCTGGTCTAGGTATTTGAACCAGGGGGATATGAAACAACAACAAGAAGAGTATCTTAGCAAAAATTAACAGATAATTACAAATGCAATAAATTATTTTTTAACAAATAATTTGGAATAATTGTGTATCAACAAATGTGTGCATTAATTGCGGGACGATATTACTTGAAAACCGAATTAGATTGTTATTAAGGTTTAGCTTTTAGGAATTCCCACAATTAACATGGTTGCAGTTGGGAGTGAAATGAAAAATCCTTTTTTTTTTAGTAGCATATTTAGTTTCAATTACATTATTTAGTTTTTAATGACAAGCACCCGCATATCAAGAGAAAGGAAGTCATAGAACAAAACACGAACGGATCACAACTATTCCCTCTCCTTATGCCGGGCAGGATCTCAATTCCTTTATTCAGTTCTGGGACTAAAACTAATATTTGAAACTTTTAACATTCTATTTTTTTTCAAAGTTATTAAAATATCTTGCAGCAATCAGAAATTTACAAATTGATATTTCCCCATCACTCTTATACAGATACACTCTTACAAAAAATTGAGTGGGGGCTGTAGAGCCTAGTGTTTATAAGTAATCAAGAACTCCTGGCTGAAATGTCACTGAAGGTCCACCATGTAGAGGATACCGAAGCAAGTTAAATCTATCAATGATCAATGTCCTCCATTTAGTGTGATAGTTGGCAGAAAAAGGGTACCAGAGGTCTGGCATCATCATCATCATTTGGCTGAGGTTCAAAATTACGAGGTGCGTACGCCAATAGCCCTCGTGATGCTTTATAGTGCAACATTAATATAACACTCACAAAAACAAGTAATATAAAAATAAATTTTTAAGTCAATTCCTACCTAGATCAACAAAGAAAAATTTTATTTGTTGGCTACTTTTTATTAGATAGTTACAATTAATATAAATATGTATATACATATGACAGAATCACAACATTAAGTGGTAATTAATTTTTATTAATTATAATTAAAGTATCGTATTGTCATCCAAAACAATCGTGTATATAAAATTTCAGTTCAACTGAATGCTTTTAAAGGTGAGAAAAAAATATTTTCAAGTTTTGACACAAGTCGCCAAAAATGATGCCAACGTGCTGTATTTGTAACTCTTTGAATAATTAGTTTTAATCAATTATTTTTGATTAATTATAATTAAATTATTGTATTGTCATCCAAACTAATCATGTATATAAAATTTCAGCTCAATTGAGCGCTTTAAAATGTATTTTATTAACGATTGAAAATTCCACCAAGATAAATAAAGAAATATATAGAGATTGTGAACTAATAGTAGGAATTGAAAAATATTTTATAATTAAATATTTCGATGAATTAATTTGTTTTCATATTTACAATTCGAAGTTAAAGAAATTTAAGTTTTCATATAATTTCTGCAAAAAAAAAAGCTATTTCCATAAAATAGAAGCTTTGTCTTTAATAACGTTGTTTTAATCAAGAACAGTTTATTTTTAGTAATTAATATTTCATCATTTTTTTCTAAATGCTTAAAAAATTTCACAATTTATATTAATGTTCATGAAAGTATATGTTTTTTTTTTCTTTCATATGAGGCTGCGGATTGGTAATTATCATTGCAGCTCTAGTACATTCTCCAAGATGTACTAGGGCACTTTATAGGGAATACCAATTGCCCCCGTGTAATTTTGATACCCAGTTTCCTCCCAAGAGGGAGGCACCTGAGCTCTGAATATGCGATAGTGTACAAGGAATTTTATTTTGCTGAGAGTATCCAAGCACTCTATGGGTCTTTAACATGTTGCTTAATCATACGACATGGCGCTGTCGATTTTTTGCATCATGAAATCCACCGATTTGGGGCCGAGGTCGAACCCGCAAACTTGGGCGTACAAAGCCAGTGCCTAACTAACTACACCAACCAGCTGGCGAATACATATTTTTTTATCTGAATAAAATCTTAAAATAAATAAGCATTATTTGCTTTATATTTGTGTGTACTTTAACTTCTTTATTTATCAAGTATTTTTATAACCTAAGTCTTTATTTTTAATTAGATATATCTAGAAGTTATTTTAAAGAGCTATAATCTTTTGTCTTCGCCTCCATATAGATTAATGACAAACTTGCTTTTCTTGTTAATTTTGAATGCGCCAAAAAATGTATTAAGGTATCCAACTAGGTTGAAAAAGTGCTTTTTAGGTGTTTGATGTTTGGTGTTGTTTGGGTCATTAGGGAAAAAAAAAATTAATTATTGAAGAAGGACTAATACACATAAAACTAGAGAGTTTTTTAAGTTCTTTTTATAGCATTTACTTTATCTAACTAAAATAAAAATATTTTTTTTAATTCGTTTTTCGAAGAATGAACTTTTCATGATAATTTGTGCACGAAAAACGGGATATCTTCTAAATAATCCAACCAAATGCCATTAAATTTATAACATATATGCTATGGACCCCTCAGAGTGTAACAAACAGCAGGTTTTAAGACAGCTACATTTAATCACATTTTACAGACATTTTTAGCTTAGAACATGCAGTAATTTTGACGAAAAATCATGACCATCAAATTTAAATGGTAATAAAATATTTATTTCTTAAAATATTTTTTATCCTGCGTTTTGTGACACTTTAGAGGGATCAAGAAGTATATCAATGACGTTAAACTTGCATAATGTGCAATTTATTTTTATTTATCACGTTTTTCTTTAAAAATTTTGCTAAATTTTCCTAAAAATATTTTTTTTTTTTAAAAAAAAAGGGGGGGTTGATACATATTAGTTATTTAATAGTTGTGGCATTTTAAGCTTATTTATGTTCTTTAAAACAATAAAATTATTCAGAAAATCAGTTTTTGAAAAATTTATCTTCGAACCTAGCCGGATACCTTAAGTGAAATAAAACATTAATAAAAACTACAAGCAAACAATAATGCAGAGAAAACTTCTAATGCCAAAAAAAAATATAAGGAGTTGAAGAAATTATTCCTGATAAATTACCTTCTCTGAAAAATTTCTAAATGAACAAATTCATTATTAATATTCATATAGAGCTTTTCAGAAACTTGAATGAACATAAGAATCCTTTTTTTTTAAAAAGTGAGATTGTAGTATAGTAATAGAGATGTGAAAAAGAGATAAAAAAATTCATCATAAATGTAATCGGAATTAAATGATTTCTTGAAAATCAAAATTGTGGTTACATTAAATTTTTTAATATTAATATTTATTGTTCAGTAAAAATGAATTAATCTGTCAAATATAAGAGTAATATTTTAATAACAATACTGAAAGCTCATTTATTGTTCTATCCTTAACTAAACAGTACAGATATAATAGACACTCTACAATTTCTAATCATTTACGCAAAAAATATATAAGTTCCTCGAAATATTTATTCCAGATATTTGGGAAACATATGTTTGGAAATATCGTGTTAAGCAATTTAACACGTAATTTTTCTCAAAAATTATCCTATTGGTTTCCATTTTAGTTGCACATCTAAATTAACAAAATTTTATGTATCATTTTTTAAAGATTAACAGTGTTTGTCTTTTCAGAAGCATATACATAATCAAAGAACACGTCAAACTTTTATGCCTAGTTTGTCACTTTCTTAAATCACCAAAATGAACCCCAACGAACTGACATCAAACTCAAAACAGAAAACTGATATTTTTCGCAACAATTCAAGGAAATTTCCAAAAGGTTCTCTTTTGTACACACACATACTCCTTAAATACAGCTGGCAACAAAAGAATTTTAACAATATATTTCCCTTAAATTGAAAAGGAAATAAGGCAAAAGCATTTTGCTGAAATTCCATCTTGACTATCTAGCAACAACAGGCCTAAATTAAACTTCAGAGATTTAACACTTTCTGTCGAAGGTGAAATTATTGGCTTCCCAGCTGTTGCGAAAGATCTCAAAATTCTTCTCTCGCTCGTAAAAATTTCCTTTCGCATCGTCATCTCTGAAATACGGCCGGAGAAATACCCTTTGAATATAGAATGTGTTCCATACTATCAGCCACGAAAACAGTGCAAGCTTGAAGAACTTAGTTATAATAGACTTGTAAATGCGCTCTGTGCTCATCAATTCTAATGTACACAAAGTCAGTTAAATTTTTCATTTATATTTTTAGATCACACCAAAAATGTCAAAATATCCTGGTATTAAAGCAGTCTAGTATTGTAACGAAATAAAACAAACTGTTTATAAACGTGTAGAGTATTTGTTAGGATTCGAACTGTAAAATTTTGTGTGATAATCAAAAATCTTAAGTGGATTCATTTGTTGGTACTGTTGGGCTCCTATTTAGCGAACCCCTATTTAATGAGTTTCGCGATTTAACGAATTTTGCTCTTTCCCTGATTAAAATAAAGGCAAAAAACACGATTTAGCGAATTATTTCAATATTATTTCATATCTAAAAAGTTTATTTTATTAGTTTGTATTAGAAAAAATTGGAATTTTTTTCAAATGACATATTCTTTTTGTCTGGTACAGAACAATTTTTCTTGTGAGAAGCAAATTTCGACGAAAAACGATGCAGATAAGCCATGAATGTAAATTATCGTATGAGTTTAAATAGAACAGGAAATTTTCCTTTCGTATCTCATCCCACTCCACAATGTAGGGGGGGGTGAATTTTAAGATTTTAACTATTACGTCGCATTTAATGACGGACTTTTTATCAGAGCAACTAAAGTTGTGGAAATTGTTGATGTGTGGGAGTTAATATATTAGGATTCTGATGCAGAAATTGACAATAAAACTCTCATCAAATCTGTAATATTTTCTAGTGCTTTATATTGTTTGAATACCTTATGCAGCTGGATGTAAATGATGCAGTATTTTCTTCTCGCCATAAAATTTTAAAAGAACCCATTCGAGTCAGGGATAAAAAAGATTTTGTCAAACATCGATCAGTTTTTTAAAATGTCCAATTAACTGAAGTGTAATAATTCACTAATAGTACTTCTAGCTGTCGAATAAAAAATGTGTAATTTCTAACTATGGATATTTTTTGTGTAGGTACTTATTATAAAATTTCCAAAAGATAAGTACAAAAAATTTGTACTTTGTATGGATCTCGACATAACGAATAACCCCGATTTAACTAACAAAATGCTTGGTTCCGATGAATTCTTTAAATTGGGGTCCAACTTTATATTATAATTCTGTATAATATGGTGTTCTCTGAATTAATTTTATTTAATTAAAAAAAAACTCCGATCAGCAATTAATATGACCCAATATTATCCGGGTTAAACGAATAATTTTTTAAAACATACTATACAATAATGATTTTTTTTTATAAATTCTAAAAAGGGGTTTATATTCTACTGAAATCTAAATAAAAATTGAAATTACTTACATTAAATATTTATTCAACAGAAAAGAATAAAATTATTTTTAAATATTTCACTGAGCAGTAAGATAACTAAAGTACAGTCGGAACCCCCTTTAACGAATTCATCAGAACCGAACATTTTGCTCATTAAATCAGAGTTATCGGGGTCCAAGCAAAATACCAATTTTTTGCACTTAACCTTTTGGAAATTCTACACAAAGTTACACAAAAAATATCAATATCAGTAGTCAGAAATTACACACATTTTATTCAACAGCTAAAAATTCATTTAGAAAATTATTATGTTGCAGTTAATTGAAAATTTTTAATACTGTTCCATGTTTGACAATCTTTTTGATTTTCGACTCAGAAGAGCTCTTTTTCGTCTTTATACAGAGAAGAAAATATTGCGTCATTTATATTTGCGGCATGAGGTACATTTTCAGTTTCCAAACAATGTAAAGCTTTAGAAAATGTAGCAGTTTTGATAAAAGTTTCATTATCAGTTTCTGCATCAGAATCGCTATTCATTGCCTCTGAGAAATCAACAATTTCCTCAATTTCAGTTTCAAAGATAATCAGTCCGTCATCACACACACACAAATGTATAATATAATCGTAAATATAATCTTAAAATATCTCCCACGTTGAGTGAGTGTGATGAGAAAATTAAAGTACTTTCAGCCCTATTGAAAACTTACGCGATAAGTTACACTCATGACTCATCTGCACCTGTAGAATCTAATAATGGTCTACACCAGGTGTGTCCAACCTAAATAACCTTGCGGGCCACTTCGGAAAAACATTATAATCTCGAGGGGCCGCACATAAAAATATGTACATTTATATCAGATTTAGAAACAAAAAAACATTTATTGGAGTTAAAGTTTAAAACAAAATGAATTATTATTATTGTTTTCATTATTTTTCATGTATAAAGGCATAGATAATATAATAATGTTTATATAATATAATAATGTTTATATAATATAATAAAATGATAAAATAAAATGTTTAAAATATTACAGTTGCCATTTTCTTGAAAATTACGGAGTTCCTTTTGAATTGATCTTTTGTTTCTCATGGTTGAAATTTGATTGTGCTGTTATTCTCAAACGAGATTAAGTATGCATTGCCTTTTATCTTAACGGTCCTGAATAACTTTTTTTAAACTGTAAAAAACATCTCTGACTTCCTCTTGCTTTTTGGGCACACCAAACAAAAAAGGAGGAGGAGAAATGAAAGTCGCACACACAGTCATGTACCATCCGTAGTAAAGGATATGCATAATGCAATTCGGAATTTATTAAAAAAGTAATTCATTATAGTAAAATCAAGCGTTACTGTTTGATAAAATATAAATCTATTTTAATCTAAAGGACATTTCTATTATCAAAAAGGATTTATTTTAAAACAAGAAGAGTTAACAGGCAAATACATTGTAGATTTATATATATATATATATAAATTTCCCCTAAAAATAAATTTCAAAATGAACTTTAAAAATCTGATATTTAAAAATTTTTTAAAAAATCGGTGGGCCTCAACTTACGTACTGTTGGGCCACATGTGGCCCGCGGGCCGTGCGTTGGGCACCTTTGGTCTACACCATTCCCCGTTGAAATTTGCTGCTTTCAAGAGAAGTCGCTTTCTTTTGGAGAAAATAAACATGTCATTTGTAACATATAAAATTGGTTTTGTCACAAAAAAAAGAAAAAAATGTTCTATTCAAATACGAATTCGAGAAATAAATAAACGGGATTGCAACGGGATTTTCAGCAAGCACCTGCTGCCATCTCTTGCATTAAAGATGTACTAATTTAAGCCTTTGATTTTGCTTAGTAAAAACGATAAAACTAGATAAACACTATAATGCAGAATCATTAAATATTATATAAAACAAGCCATTAATTGGAAGTACTTACTTAGCTTTTAAAAAACTGTCAGATTATTTATGTATACTAACCCACATACTTGTCGATTTCAGTCATGCAATTGAAGTGTTATTATGTATTCTATTCAATGATTTTTTTTTAAATTAAAAAATAAGACTTTTTTTTATTTATTTATTTATTTATTTTGAAGCATTAATTTTCACCTTAATCCTATTCGAATTTTTTTCGGCGAGATATATTCATTGAAATCCGAAAAAAATTGGTGAGTGACGACTTCTGATCATACGAAAATATTACACAATTGATTATAACTCTACAAAAATTTTAGAAAATATAGTTTTATTTTAGTTTTTGACCCAACTCTACCAAAACGGAAATAATGAAACTTTTAATTAATTATTAATTTTAATTTAGTGGTTACATTTCCATATATATACACGTAATTAAATTCATTCTTCAATTCCTAAAATGCAAAACACAATTATTTTCTGTTTTTGTCTTAATTACTACTACAAGACATAAATCACTTTTTGATAGCTTTGACAGCTTCTAGTTTTTTAAAAAAATAAATTACCCCTTTCAAACTCGCTTTAAAGTGTTTTATTACAATAAATTTCGCAGTGGCGTAACGGAGAATACTAGGATCCCCACCGTAAAGTCAGGTTCTGGGCCCCACACCGGACCTTACAAATTGTACGTACTTGACATAAGTCAGGCTTTGGACCCTTTAGAATCCTGGGTCTCCCGCAATGCGGGGTGTACGTTACGCCACTGAATCTTAGTTTATTTTTGACTACTTAAATGCAATACAAAAGATTTTGAAATTTCCATGACTAGAGACGAACACATAAGGTATTAACCTCTTATTTTTTTAATTGTTGATAACGCCATGCCGATATTTATACATAATATACGTTCAATTTCTGACTTCAGTTTTATAAAGTGTTGTTATATATATTTTTTTTAAAAAAATGTATCCACGTAATGTGTGTATGAGATTGAAATTTTCTTTTGTAAAATTTATTCATAGACACGAAAAAAATGTATTTAAAGCAAAATTAACACAGACTTTCAACAGAAGGTAAATGCATCTCATGCGACATGGTAGCATATAAGAAAAAAAGTAAAACGCTATTGTTTCTACGAATTGCACAGTTTCAGCAAAAATTAGTATCCAGTTTATTGGTTTAAATTTTTATTGGAAAACCACACACAAGCATGGTTTTGTAAAAAAAAATATAATAATAATTGATACATTTAAATTGTATGATTCATAACTAGAATTAAAGTTCGTAGAAATGAGAAGACTGTTTTAAAATAAACATTTATTTATTAAATGGAAATATGAAAATAAACGAAGCACTTTATATGTAAATGATATACATCAAAATCATGATAGAAATAATATACATCAAGTATTTATTTGAAATGAATGATTACAAAACTTTCATAAAACTCCTTAAAGTATTATATTATAATAAAAGAAGATATATATATATATATATACATCTCAAGACCAGAGGTCTTCAAATCGTGTTCCGCAGAACCCTGGGGCTCCACGAGTCACAATAAAAATCTGAAAATTATAAATGTGATTGCAAAATTGATTCATATTCTCAATGACGTTTGTGTAACCATTTTCTAAATCTCTTTTCGCTCATTAAAACTGAAAATTTATTTACCCATAATATAACTTTATTTTGTATTTTTTTTAAATTTTATTGCAATATATATATATATATATAATAAAAGAATATTAAAACGTTTTTTTCTTTACACACACACATGTCCCACCTACTACATTGTAAATATTTCATAGTCTGCTATCCTGGATTCCACGAATAATTTTACACTCGTTGGTGCAATGCTTTGCACATCTAAATAGTTTTCTAATGGAAAATGTAACTTTTTACATTTATGAAGGGGGAAAAAATACCTATAATGAAGGAGAGAAAATAACTTATTGACATATCAACAGATTCAATGTTAAAATCTAAATTTAATCAAGAATACCTCCTAAATTTTAGGTTGCAAATTTATACAAAATACATCACACAGATATAAACATTTTAAAACCATTCAGCACGGTGAATTTAAATGAAAATATTTTTCAACTTGAGTGGCTACAAAAAAAAAGTATAAAAAATTAATTAAGTACAAAATATGAAATGCGACCGCAGATAATTTCATTAGGCCTGGACTAGACAGTTTGTTTTCAAAATGCAAGAACATATCCCAGTTACTAAATGTAAGGCATAGCCACCCACCCAGTATAGTGATTAGTGACGCTGACAGCTGTGCCTTTGGGCATTGGTTCGAATCACGAAGAAGGCATGGTATAGAAAGTTTGAAAGGCTTGTAAAAGAATAAAGAAGGTTTGTAAATGTATAGTGCCTTTGCGGCGTGGTCTAAATAGCCACCGAACAGCAAGTCCACTCGTGAGGTTAATGGAAATGAAGAGAAGTGGAAAATTCCTGAATACCCCATAAGGTGTTCTTCCTCAAAATTGGGTTGGAACTGAACCAAATCGTACTGTCACCTTCAGGGTGCTGAAAGCAGCTAACGAAACAGGCGTAAACTTTCAGCCCCTTGCCACGATAAATTTCGTGGGCCTCAATCTGACACCTTCAGATAGGTAGTATTAGAAACAGCAACAAAAATGTATTGCATGGGTAGGTGACACTTGGTCACAAATGAATATTAATGGGTGAGTAAATTACATTAATATTATGTTTAAAAAATACAGTATTTTTAAAATTGCTATCCATAAAATACCTATAGCACGTTGTGATCTACTTTAAATATTATTTAAAGAAATAGGGGAGGAGTTCCCCTAAAACACGTTACAGTTCTAAGAGTTCTGTGAATCGAAAAAGTTTGAAGACTTCTGCTCTAGACTGACCTTTTGCTTAGCTATTGCAATTTACTTGATTTTCCGCGGAAGCTTCTTAGTCCCTTGTTTATGACATTTATGTGTGTCTCCCAATAGAACTAAACTTCCTAGTTTAATAAAACTTATAAACTTCCATATACACATGAAACAGACCTAGACACCATACTTATTTCCTGAACGTACATTGAGGTCAAAAATCATCCGTTCCACATCGATATCCCTTCGTTAGGAGTTATGTTATGTGCCATTCTCCTTCATCCGCACAAGTCTCTTTCAACGGCACTATTGCAAATGGAGTCATCAATGTTGTGGGGTCAATGGCTGCCTTATTAACAGATGCCACGAGGGCACGCCATTTGCAACCAGTCGACTGGCAATGATTCTAGTCCATATGGTAACAACAAAGGTCCTGCATATGTTGCAAAATGGTGGCAGAAGTAACTTTTGGGACCGCCATCACTTTTTTGGTGGATGCATTGAATGATTCAGCTATAGCGTCTCTCTGGCTGCACTGGCACCAATCAAACTTGGCACATTCCCTTGTTCCAATCATTTCTGCTACAACAGGAGTACCGTATAAAAGGATGTCAACTGAAATTTGACTAATGGTTACCTCTCATAACGTTAACTGAAATCTGGAACTGTGCCTTTACTACTACATGGGTCTTCTGAGAAAAAAAAATTCCACAAGGATTTGGAAATATTGGCATATGGATATTGCCTGTACTGCAGATTCCTTCTCTTACATCCGAATCAACGTGTGCCAGAAAGTTGCTCATTCCCCATCATTCGCATTACTCGGCGATGTGTGCCTTCTTTGAAATTTGTATTTTTTTTTTTTTGGCCTCTCCTTCGTGTTGCATTTTCAATGTCATGTAACATATAACATCAAGCTGAATAAATAAGTGAAATGTCTGAACTCCTTAAAATTTGGACGTGCCGAGCTCTACTATGGTGTGAAACAAATTTATTCTGTTATATTTTGTTTGTACCTGTTGCGCGTTTACGAAACTAAATTGCCGAAGTAATATATCTTCCTATTTTTCTCAATAAATGTATTTATTGAAAACAGCAAACAGCTGAATATAAAAAACAATTTTTTGATTCTGAATCATCTAGAAGGAGTAATTGACAATGTCATGTAATAATGATGAATTTTTGTTTTAATAGATTAGTAAGTATAAAACATTTAGTAACCATACTTCAATGACAGAAACAGATCTGCATAAACAAAACAGCATAATTTGGATTTCAAGTAAGTTTTTTTACATTTAAACGATTTTGATCAGGTAATCAGCATAAAAAAATTTAATGTCATTACTTCCAATTCTTGATGTCATTTGGTTTCCAATGGAAGTATTCATTCTTTAGTTGACAGGGGAAAATTGTCTTTTAGATACTTCTTTACCGAAATTCGTCGAATGGCAGCTTAGAGTTTTAGTTAGAAAATTTTTATCACAAATTCTTAAAAGATGTAGCTCAGATACAAACTTTTTCAAGCTTAACCTAGTGATAGACTAAAAAAGATAAAACACCTCGCGTTTCTGGACTAAAATTAGAACTGCTTTTGACAAGATGAAGAAGGATATCGCGCCTTGATGTTTCATTGTTAGTAAACACTTTACCTTTCTTAGGGTTATATCTGATGGTTTCGGCATTATTTGCTACAGGATCTAGGAAGACACAAGCTCTTGAATTTTTTTAATTAAAGTGAATAACGATGGACAGAAATACAATACATCTGACAGGAAGTTGTTAACTATTTATTGAGACATTTTGATTTTTGGTTGACGGTCGAAATTTTATAGCTTACACACTAATCATAAATTAATTCTATATGCGTTCCAATAAAAGAGTGAGAAATTTACTCATCAGGTTAGGCTTTTGGAGTTTATAAATCAGTACACAACTAAAAATTCAACAACTAAATTACAACAACTAAAAATTCACTTAGAAAATTATTACGTTCCAGTTAATTGAAATTTTGAAAATTGTTAGATGTTTGACAATCTTTTCGATTTTTTACTCGGAAGAGCTCTTTTTCGTCTTTATACAGGAAAGAAAATACTGCGTCATTTATATTTGCGGCATGAAATGCGTTTTCGGTTTCCAATGTAAAGCTTTAGAAAATGTGGCAGTTTTGATAGAAGTTTCATTATCGGTTTCTGCATCAGAATCGCTATTCGTTGCCTCCGAGAAATCAACAATTTCCTCAATTTCAGTTGCAAAGATAAGCAGTCCGTCATCACACACACACAAATGTATAATATAATCTTAAAATATCTCCCACGTTGAGCGATTGTGATGAGAAAAGAAAAGAATTTCCAGCCCTATTCAAAACTTACGCGATAAGTTACACTCATGACTCATCTGCACCTGTAGAATCTAATAATGGTCTGCACCATTTCCCGTTGAAATTTGCTGCTTTCAAGAAAAGTCTTTTTCTCTTCTGGGCAAAATAGATATGTCATTTGGAAAAAATCGTTTATTTTTATAATACAAATTAATCAAAAAAAATTCGGATGTTGAAAAATTCGTTAAAGATATTATTATTTGCTAAACAAGAGTTTTCGCCTGCATTTTAACATGGTAAGAAGAAAAATTCATGAAGTTGCGAAATTCGTTAAATAGGGGTTCGGTAAATCGGGATCCGACTGTAACTGCAACATAACATAAGGCAATGATAATAGAGCAGCTTTATTATAAATATTAATCTCGGGTTTTCGATAGCCGAGTGGTTATGGGTACAAACTCTTCTGAACTGACGTTTTTGAGTTGCAGGTCGAGTTTTTGGTGCACTGAAGTTCCTCCATACAGAAGTGCTGATGCAAATAAAATCTACCGAAGCTCAAACCGCTCTCATTCGCGGGGTGTGGGAGAGGGTGGAGACTGTTCAGATGTTCTCTTCATCACTTAACCGTGATTCAAGATTGTCAGACCCGACACCAATAGTTTCAAAACGCAAAATTAATAAGAAATCTAATTTAATATAAATATCAATTTTGAACTTTTTAAAACCACAATGCAAAGGAATGCAATTCATTGAGGAAACCCGAGTATTATGGAATAGTCGGGTAATATGAGATATACCGAGGTTTTGGCACTGTTTGTAGCTGCTGTGACGTTTGATATGAATAACGGTAGCGTGATCTTGGTTTATTTAAATATTGAATTTATTTACGTTATATTTATTATTTACAGAATTATACATTGAAGTTATTAAAATTATTAAAAGATTATTAGAGTCCAATAAAGTGATTTGAGAGAGGAGGAATCCTTTTAGCCACCACTCCCTGGTAAGTTCAGAGCCTCCTTCTTCCCTCGCGCTTCTCCTTTTTTAAGATGGGTCAAGGCCCCTTTGCTCTCACTCCTTCTCTGCTCCCTTCGAGGTGTCAGCATCTCTCTCCGGGGATCAGGGCGGCGCTTTTGCAGCTGTGGTTGCACCCTGATCGAGATGGGAAAGGGTCCCTCGTGATGTCAAAAACGTCATCGGGCGATCCAAGCTGATACTACGCAATAATTCAAATTTGCACTTGTGTCCCTTCTCGGGTGTCGATCATTTCCATAAAGACCCCGAACACAGCTGCGAAACGAAGACGTTACACTGCTAATGCGTGGAAAAACCTTGAAGTACTGAAGAAAGACTCACATGATGCATTGCAAGGATAGTTGAGCACTATTTGTTACCATACTAATCGCTACAGAACAAAGTGAGTTTTGTGATTTTCAAAAAATTTTGTAGGTGCATTTTCAAACATTTTAACTACCAGTACACTTGTGACTTGAATATTAAAAGAATTGTAGTTTATAATACTGTGATCGCTTTTTAGTTCAAAATGTTTTCTCCTTAAGTTTAAAAGTTCATTTTCCAAGATGGTCTGTCGGTTATTATGGAATACTAGATATTCCATAATATCCAACACATTCTATTCTGTTGTATCATTTATAACAGACTTCATGTCATCAACCAAAGAATCAGAAAACAAGACGCTGAATGCATTTTATGTAGCGAAAAGTTCTTCGAAGATCAACGAGGGAAAAATTTTATTCTTGATTCAACTGTTTATGCGGGATCACCTTGACAATACTGGACTGTAAATTTTGTTAATAAGTTCAAACAGAAATAACATTCACGTATACTTGAAGATATCGCTTTTGTAGTTAAAAATAACTGCGTTTTATGAAGTCTCAATTAGTTTTCCTATGGTGTAAGCCCCGTATTCCATATTATCCGACTATTCCATAATACCCTCCATTTATCATTTTCTTAAATAACTTTTTCATAACAACAAAATAAATAATGTTTTTTAATGTTATGATTCATTACAATTGTTTATTGTATGTATTCATGATGATTTGGAAGACTTTTGTCAAAATTCAGTTAAGTTACACTCATGGACAAAAAAATTAGCGCACCAAGAACATATTGCGGGATCGTAACGAAACTTGGTATGAAGGTACATGTCGAGGAGATATGCAAATGATTAGAAATGCAGCGTGATTGCGCATTAAGTATAGCCGGTAGAAGGAGTTTAATGTCGTTCTCCGTGGAGTATAAAACAGGTAACTAAAGCTTGTTTCAGTGTGCTGAATCGCTTACAAAGTAAGAGATGGAGACATGCCATTACGCCGTTTTCGAAGACAATATTAGCAGTTGTCGCAGTTTGAGAGAGGGAGAATCATCGGCATGATAGAATCTGGGTGGTCAGCTAGGCTAGTAGCTCGTCAATTAGGCCGCTCTGATTGTGTTGTGAGGAGGTTGGGACCAGTGGATCCAAAAGATATCATTTACACGAAGACCAGGCTCAGGAAGCCCTCGACAGACCAGTCGTCGAGAAGACCGCCACATCGTAAGAAATGCACACGTACAATCAACGGCTTCATCGGCCGCCATTCAGGCAAAGATAGAACCTTCACTAGGGGCCCCTGTGTCTTCTCGAACCATGCAAAGGCGCCTGCCTGAAGGACATTTGGGATCGCGGCGCCCATTACGTGTGCTGCCCTTGAAGCCCACCCATCGACGCCTCCGTTTGGAGTGGTGCCGCGCACGAGGAAACTGGACTGCAGCGGAATGGGACCAGGTCGTCTTTAGCGACGAATCCAGATTCAATCTCAGCAATGATGACAATCGCGTTTGTTTGTGGAGACTCCGTGCTGCACACCCCAAACATGCCTTTGCTTTACAGCGACACACCGCTCCCACAGCTGGTGTGAGGGTATGGGGTGCCATTACTTACAAAACACGGTCACCCCTAGTATTGACCCGTGGCACCATGGTAGCCCAGCGGTATGGCCATGACATCCTGCAACCATTTGTGTTGCCACTCATGCAACGGCTCCCAGGAGCCATTTTTCAACAAGACAATGCTCGGCGTCACACGGAAAGGGTGTCAGATGATGGTCTCCAAACTGTTACTGCCCTTAATTGGCCTACTCGATCCCCAGATTCGTCTCCAATCGAATATATCTGGGTTCATTTGGGATGGCGAGTTGGGCATCTCACGAGTTTCAACGAACTAGAGGCAAGGCTACAGCAAATATGGAAATAAATGTCTCAAGACATCCTACAGAACTTGTATGCTTCAATGCCCTATCGTATCGCATCGTGCATTCACGCCACACACACACAGGGGGTTCAACAGGGTATTAAATCTTCCGTTCTTTTGTCTTTTTCTCTGAAATAAATGATCCATTTTCTTTGATTTTCTAAACATTTACTTATATCAAAGTAGTCATTACGTATGTAGAATTTCGTTTCATTTTGACGACTTCTTGGTGCGCTAATTTTTTTGTCCATGAGTTTATTTTTGCATGTTGTATTGTGTTGAGAAAGTGTGTATCAGAAAAAAAATTATTTGTAAAATAGTAAATTATCTATAGTACTTCATTAAAATAAGGTCTACTAATCTTGTAAATTGACCAGCCGACAACATAAGACAGTGTTATTGAGCTTTTAAAGTATTTAAACTAAGGTGTAATTTTACACGCGTGTAGGACTTAAGAAATCACTACGTTCTAAATTTGAATCAGACAAAAATTATTTCATTCATGAAAAACTGTTAATGATGATGACAACACGATGAAAAAAGTTACATTTTTTTAGAGAGAAAAATATTTATACATATGATCAAGAGTTTGAATAAATATTGGCAGAAATTTATGATTTTTGCAAGTACGTTTATCCTTTAAGACCCAACCCGCTCGATCGTGCGAGTTAGACATTCTTATACGTTTTTGCTTCTGTAATAGTCGTATGCAAAAAAAATCCCGAATTCAACGATTGAGCGTGTTTGCAGAAGGTGTAAAGTATCATTTTTTATTAGCAGACGGTGGTTGTAGTCCATGTTTTACTTTCAGCTGGCAAATCTAACTTGGTTTTCAAATACAACGAACATCGCCTTTTATCTGGCGTAAAAGGTAATAATCAATATATTTCTAATTGCTTGGATAGAAATTTTTGTATTAATGTTTAAATAATTGAAAAATAGAAAAAATATTAACTATACTCTATTAATGTGGCTTCTAGGGCTCGGGATTTCGTTCCCGCACGATCGTGCGGGTTGGGCGGTACTTGAATCACTGCAGCTGTAAAGGTAAGTACTTACCATGCGAATTTCCTCTTCTGTTTCAATAATTTTGATAAAGGTCTACATAAAAATGAAATATATAGTTATATAAATAATACCAAATTTTCTTGGGGGTCGCCATTGATGAGTACCTTTTTTTCTTTCTCTCTCTCTCTCTTTTCAATTAATTTTCTTTTCCATACATTTGTTGAGGAGTATGGCATTTTTATCCTCTCCAGAAATTTCTGCATCCATATCTGCCCTCCAAAATAATCTGGGTTTTTCGATGGTACTTAGTATGGTGTGGTTTAAATATATATATATTTTTAAATAATAAAATTTTCTGATACATTTTACTATCTTTCATGGAATATTGTATTAACTTTTAACCCAAAACTTTTTCAGGTGTCTAAAAGGAGAAGAATTCTCACAGAAGAAATTTTTCAATTGATGAATAAATCAGATTGAACTTAAATCAGAACTTAGTGATCTCACGGATGATGACAAAGCTCCGAACAAAACATATGAATCGCGTATTTTGGAAGAAGAATCAAGTTTATATGAGAGCGATGAAGAAACACAAGGGAATATTTGAAATGTGAAAACACAGTTTTGGATCATTCTTTACCATAAAAGTCTCTCGAACACATTAATTACATTGATCTAGCTGTTGCAAATTCTTGTGTTCTGTGCAAACAAGATGCAATATCAAATAAAATTCCTCTAAACATCAAAATGAATCGCTTAAAATTTAAGTTAGAGATAGTTGAAGCGTTGAAGTTAAAATACTTTTGTTAGTAGATGGAGACACCTACTAACAAAAGTATTTTAACTGATGATGAAGATAACAGTGTTGTAATTCCACTCGTAAAAAGATCGAAGCGTTATAATCCACCTGCTGTACATGTCACGATTTTTATCCTGGTCATCCAGGGTAAAAGGCTTGACATGTATAAACGTTTTTGATGTGTTGATGACGTTTCAAGGCCTCGCAAGTGCAGATTTGAAAACTACGAAAGCAGTTCGAAAACATGTGAAAAAAGCAATGGTTATTTATACTTGTAAAAAACAAAAAAGATTTTTGCAGTAAATAAATAATGAATTAAAAATGAGTTAATTTTCATGAATAATTTCCTTATTTGTAACAATTTTAGTTGAATCAAGATTGTTTCTTCTATCAACTAGAGCTAAAAATGTATAACTCGTAAAATTTCATGGATGCCCAGTTTCACAGATAATCCCTAACCCGCACGATCGACCGTCTACATTTGAGGGTGGGGGAAGTTTTTTATTATTTTTTCCAATGTCATTGGGGTCCATATAGTATTAATAACCAGAAGAATTTAATATTTGAAAATAAAAATAATTACGATCTTATAAAGGGTTATAACACAAATAAGTAACATAAAAAAAATAATTAAGTCAATTCCTGCTTAGGTCAGAAAGGAAAAATTTTATTTTAATATTACTTTTTATTAAATAATTACAATTAATATAAATATGTATATACATTTGACAGAATCACAATATTAAGTGACAAAATTGAAAGCGATTTTCCATTTCCCTTTTTATACATGGTGTTGGACTATTATTTTTGTTCGTTACTACTCTTATTCAATCTCATAAATCTCATTTTCAGAAATTAGGCATTCTAGGTAGGATTCGAACCCACAGCCTTTGGATTAGAAGTCCAACACACTATCCATTTCGCTGCAGGGACAAACCGAACGCTTTTACTTTTTATATATAGTGTTGGACTATTATTTTTGTTACTATTTTTTCATTAAGTTTATTAGCTAATGAATTAATATTTGAAAAAACTATTAACATCAAATTCGTCCACTTCAAGGTTAATAAAAGGCATTTGAACTTGAATGGATGAATAGAAAGTATTTTATTAACGATTGAAAATTTGAACTATATATAGTGAGATTGTGAACTGATAGTAGAAATTGAAAATTGAAGGGGAAAAGTCAAGCTTATTTTGTACTAAACAAGAAATTCATGTATATATTCAATCAGTTTTATAATATTAATTTTCGACACAAATATTTGAATCGTCGTTGGCATAAATAAAAAAGTGTTATAGTATTGTAGATGGATATTCTTATTAAAATGCATTTAAAATATAATTCATTTTACTATAGAATTTTAATTTTAAGAAATTTTAAAATCGTACGGAGATCTAAAAAGGAAATTTCAAGCATAATATGAATTTTCTGTTGTATTAAACGACCAGACCTACACCATCGCAAAGAATAAGAACCCAAAAATTAAGGAAAAATAAGAAAAATTTTAAGAAGTAACATCAATCAGGAACATTAATTAAATATATCTTAGCAGTTTGATTTTTAATATTTTATACGTAGAGATATGACTATTTGAAATAATGGAAAAACAGAAACTTCAACTATCTCTTTTGTGTGTGTGTGTTTTCATTTAATCGACAGGATTTTTTTTGTAAGTTTTGTTGGCAGTTTTGTGTTCCAATTTCTGTTAAAGCTGTAGTTTGTACAAACAGGTCAGTGAGAAACTCCAATGTGGCGTTATTTTTAAATGTTAATAAAATTCATCTTTTTAAAAAGATTTTATAAAAACAATAATACTTAATTTATACTATTATTTCTTTCATGAAACTTGTTTGCTTTATAAAAATAAAATTAAAGTTCGCGCATATTTTTTAAAAATTTTTTAAAGGGTCTTAAAAATTACTTCAATAACCAACATATAAAATTGGTTTTGTCAAAAAAAAAAAAAATGTTCTATTCAAATACGAATTCAAGAAATAAATAAACCAGATTGCAACGGGATTTTCAGCAAGCACCTGCTGCCATCTTTTGCGCTAGAGATGTACTAATTTAAACCTTCGATTTTGCTTAGTAAAAACGATAAAACTAGATAAACACTATAATGCAGAATCATTAAATATTATATAAAACAAACCTTTAATTGGAAGTATTTACTTAACTTTTAAAAACTGTCAGATTAATTATGTATATGAAATCATTTCCCGCCATTTTCAGACTTGCACTTTTTGAATATTAACTTTATATACCCTTTTCTTAAATTAAAAACAAAGATTATTTTTCAGAAAATGTTTTCTTATTTTTAAATAAGAACAGTGTAAATTAAATATTTTTTGTGGAATTTAAATGCACATGCACCTTATAATAAAATGAAAATACTCACAACTGAATTAACACAGATATAAAATTTGTAAATTCTCTCTACATCCAAAAACCAGAAACAACTCAAACATTTTCCTGGGATGTGAGGTTATTATAGGCACCTTATTCCAGATTATGCCACAAAAGTATATATTTTGAACACTTTATCCAATTCAAGAACTTTTACTTGGATTGGTGTACATCAAAAACAATGAGAAGAACTACAGGGGACCTTTTTCACTAAAGCAATTCCTCAACACTGATGGCTCACATATTCCCATAGCAGGTATAGCCATGCAAAAACAAGATGATGGCGAATTACAGTCTATTTCCTATTACTCCAGAACTTTAACAGCTACTAGGTCTCGTTACCCTGCAAATAAAATGTAACTCCTAGTTATCCATAACAGTGTAAAATATTTTCGAGAATTTTATATGGAACAAAATTCACAATCTTTTCAGATCACATGAACTTCAAGTATCATACAGATCTACAAGACCCTGCAAATACTATCGCAAGGTGGTTAATGGAATTGTCTGAATATGAATTTTATTTTCAACACGTAAAGGACAAAAACAATTTTCTAGCTAACTACATTTCCCGAGAAAAGCATAGTCATGCAGGTCAATTCTTCCAGCTTTAAAAAGTACACAAACTATAAATGCCCTCATCACACAAATACTTTCTGATGAAATCATTTTAGCTGCACAAGCTGCTGACGACGATATTCAAAAAATTAAAAGCTCTCTGCAAGAAGTGTGCTTATGACCACACGATTGAAGTGAAAACTTTAAATTTTGTAATGTTACTTCAGGGATTAGTTCGGTGAATAAAAAGCAAGGGGATATTAGTATTGTCATATAAAATTATTTATTCATGTCTGTACTCACATAAAGAAATATACTGTGCCGTAGGGCCTGGGTTCGAATCCCGGAGAAGACATGGATGTTTGTAAATGGAGAGTGCCTTCGCGGCAGGTGAGTACTCTAAACAGTCGTCGAGCCGCAAGTCCTCTCGGGAGGTTGGTGGCAGGCGATGAGAGGTGGCAGGCCCCTGACCCTCCCCCAGGGTGTTCTTCCACAAAATTGGAGTGGAACTGAGCTAAATCGTACTGTCACCTGTATGGTGCTCAAGGCTATGGCCAACGACAGGCGTACATGTAGCCCCTTGCCTTGAGGAATTTCGTGGGCTTCGATCTGACTACATCAGACACGTGGCATTTACATCAACAACATAAAGCAATATTTTTTGGCAAACACAATTATATTTGTGAATTAATTGTATTTCAAGAAAGAAACAATAAATTTATGGTAGCTGAAATAGGTTATAATTTTTTAGATTCAAAATTATTTAAGTATGTAAAAAAAACTCCGTCAAGCATTATTCCGTACTTCGACGTGCTTTTATTTGGATCATTTGACATAATTAAATTGAATTTTGATTTTAAAAAATCAACTAAAGGTTTTTGATTTGTCTTTTAAAAAAGATCTACATTAAAATCCCCACTTAAAATCATAGGTAAATTGTTCAGAGGAGCCGATCCGGCTTCCCAGTGTAGTCACCTAAATTTTTGTGAATGAATTCAGTAATTTTCTCTACGCCTGATTTGGGGAAATATAAATAGCAACCATTAGAATTATTTGTCCATTTTCTGCTCAACATTTCACTGCACAAATTTCTTCAATACGTGACTGAATAAACCCCAATTCTGTATAGTCAGGGCCGACTCTAGCAGTTTTGCCGCCCCGGAAAAAAATTAAAAATGCCGCCCCTCTCCACAACGTATAAAAAATATTTTTAAGAAATGTATTAATTGTTCATAAATACACACCTATAAAACTTGAATAGTTCTTTCAAAGAAAAAACAACATAACAGTATACGTATATATATTTATTAAAAATTAAAACAAATAACAAAATAAACAAAAGATTAGAAGTGTTTTTTTCTGACTTTTAACCTAAAAAACTTTCTGATTAATTCCTTCAAATCAATTTGTTCAGCTATTTTATGTTCGATTGCCAATGAGCAAAAACCATTTAATCTCTTGAAGAATTGTAGACCGTAAGAAATTTTAATTAATTTTGATTTTGAGAAACTTTTTCTTCCGCTTGCTACACTTATTGGCAAAGAAAGTAAAATTTTAATGCGATGGCAAGATTTGGGGCACAAATTTAAAATGAAATAAATTTAAAACTTCTATTGGCTTTTTTGCCTAATAATTTGAAACCCGACATTATCTCATTTGCTAGATCAAGCGCATTTATATCTACTGATTCTATATCTGTCAACATCATTTTTAAATTTTTACAGTTTTTAATTATTAAATTTTTAGGGGTATCTTTTAAATCAAATATATTATATAAAAATTGAAAACAATTACTATGGGTACTCATTAAATTAAATCTGCATTCCAAGATATTAATTGCTTGGTGAATTGTAAAAAAATAAAACTCTATCTTGAATTTTAATTTAGGATCTTCTACCGGATCATCTCGTACTTCGCAATCAAAATTAACATTTTTGCGACAAATGTGACGCGGCTGCTTGACCTCAAAATTAGCAGGGATATCAGTCTCGTCGGACAGTTCTTTTGCATCACAGAGCATTTCAGCAAAAGCCCTATCCCATCGAAGATCATTAAAAAAATCCGTACAATTTCTTAAAGAGTTCCATAGCGGATGGTAGATCGTAATCTTTTGTTTGCAATAGCTTGCTTATCGAATTTATGCAATTTAAGATTTTATACCAAATACTGAGGGAGCATAAGAACTTAGTAAATTGTTTAATAGAATTTAATAATCCAGAGACCTCATCTCTTATAGAGTTGTCAATTTCAGCATCATTATAAATACTAAACAGAGCATCATAAATGCCTCCTAATTGATACTTTAAGGGTTTAATAGCTTCTATTTGGCTTTCCCAACGAGTTGTACTTAGAAGTTTTAAAGTTATGCCCTTTACGTATTTTAATAATATGACCCAACGAAAAGTTGATGACGAAAAAAATAAATTTTTTGAACTATATTAAAAAAATTACGGGCTTCTAATGAGGCTTTTTCCATGTCATTAATGACCAAATTTAACGAATGGCTACTACATGGTACATAGATTTCGTGGATTTAACGTCCTAATTCTAGATTGTACCCCTGATTTCTCACCTCTCATGTTGGTTCCGTTATCATAGACCTGCCCACGCATATCTAGCAAATTTAGCCCCAATTTTTTAAGTTTCTCAACTATTAAATTTGAAAGTTCTTTCCCAGTCGATCTTTCAACTCGAAGGAAACATAAAAAGCTCTCATTAATTTTAACGTTAACTTCATCAGAATTAAATTTTTCAATACAAACACACACATATCTTACCAAAAAGGTCATTTGCTCGATCTTACTAGCATTTGGGGTGCAATCTAAAATTATCGAATAATACTTGGCTTGTTTAATTTTATGAACAATTTGTAGTTTAATGTTCTCATGTAAAAGTGAAATATTTCGTTTTGAATATTTTTCCCTAGATAATGTACTTTAGTTTCTTGATTTTTTAGCACTCTTCGAAAATGTTCCTCCATTATTGGATCAAATTTAGCAAGTAGTTGAATTATTTGCAAAAAATTACCATTACTGGAATCGTGTAGTTTATCAATCTTCCCAAAGAAGGGCTAAACAATTTTGGGAAGATTTTAATGTTGCTACAATGCGTTGAAGCACCTCGCACCAATAATTAAATTCTGGTATAATAATATGAGCTAAACCTTCGACCGGTGGCGTCATGAGGAAAATTATATTCTGTCAATGGCTTAGGGGATCATTCTTTCACCAAAAGACATCTATCGGCGCCTGATAGAATAGCTGGCCAAGTTCCTCGATCTGAGCTAAATATCATTGTTAAAGTATCGTGATCGTTGGTTTTGTCTGGAGAAGTTCCTATAAGAGCAGTTCCACTATCGATTCTATTTATTTCAACTGCAACATCCTCTTCATGAAAGTCTAAATCAGATTCCGATTCTATACCGTCTTCCTTTTTTCTAGGGCCTTGCAAGTAATTCAGTAAACACTTCCAGCTTGTTTTTTAATGTGGACTTGATTTTCGAGTCGCTTTCTTTTGTATTGGGCACCAGATAGTTTTTTACGTCCTCCCTAAGATATTCTAAAAATTTTTAAAAAAATATACTTAAATTAAGTAAGGGAAGTATGAAGATAATTGAGATAGAGTGTTTTGCTTTCCTACAAAAAATTAGAATTCATCAAAAATTGACCCATTTTAATTAAAAATCAATGTGTTTGAGATTTTCTAAAATCTTATCGTAAATTTAAAACGAAGAATAAAAAGCCTTTATTTTACTTTCGTTTGGACACTGCATTTATATAATTATACTTAATATATCTAGAATTGATAACTATATAGAGAGTAGGATATTCTAATAAAGTATATTTTCCAGTATTAAAATTAGGAAATCTTTTTATATAACTTATATTTTCAACAATCCCATATATACATCTGTACATAGCACGCATAAAATATAGAATGGATTTACATAATTTTTAATCTAAGAAAAATGTTCTTATACAACTCCCACAGAAAAAATACTTTCCATTAATCTTATTATAATATTAATAATTAAAATTAATAATCTTTATAATCACTAAAATTAACACTAATAAAAAATACTCAAAAAAAAATAGATTACAATATTTAAAATAAAAATTTAAAAAAATACATTATACATTATTTGATGTATGAAAAAAGAGAAAAAAAAAAAATCTGAAACTACATCTGTTATATTGATTTAACAGGATGATTCAGAAAAACGGAATCAAAATTTAGAATAAACAAGACAAATGAACAACAATTTTTTTTTTTAATTCTGGGAATAGTAATGAAGGTTGTGCCTCGTTCCGAAATGGAAGCTCTTTATGAAAAAAAAAAATTTTAGTCAACAACATTACTGATTTAATCTAAACATAAAATTTTTAACCATTACTCTTAACTATAACTATGGATACGTATATACAAAAAAAATTTCATTGAAATCAGAATAACCTAGTTTTTTAACTGGTAGCCATTTCAGTTATAATAGCCACTCATTTATTTTGTGGATGAATTTATTTATAACACAAATATATATATATATATATATATATATATATATATATATATTTACAGAGATGTACCTTACATAAAGCACTACTGTATTTGTATATTATTTTAAGTCTTAAAAAATACAAAATAATTCGAAATGAAAAACATAATTATACCTGTTGCTATTCTTCAAACGAGCTAAATCTAAAAGATTCAGTGGAGCCAATTTTTTTGAACTAGAGTCTGTTGATGGTAGAGATCACAAAAGCTTGTTTTAACTTCAAGTAACTACTCAAGTGTAAAATAAAACATCTGTAGCTCGCTATCTTCAACAAACTTTTATTGCCTCTGTCTCTTATTTGGTTAGCTGACGCCGGATATTTTATGGGTGTCCGGAATGTCCGAAGTGACCCCAGTTCGAAACGGGGAGAAAGTTACAGGAGATGGTATAAACATATCAAATTTCATGATTTAACATACACTGCGGCCTCGAACCCTTCAAGGTTCAACATAAAAGTAAACTGACATTTAACGTGCACAGTAGAAAATAAGAAACATCAAATGAAATACCAGAATCACAATACTAAACACCAATATATAACTGGAAATTACAAAAGAGTTAAATCAAATACACATTTAACGATAAATTCTGTCGGTAAGCCAATCAAATAGTTAAATGTGCATGTAAATACAAGTTGTTATTTTTTTCAAGAGATATTTATAAATTTGAAAGGAAAACAATAACTTTTTAGCAGATATAATTTTTAACTGTATATAACAGCAGAATTTTGAAGAACTGCAATTTGCCGAACGCTGCTTTAAGCGAAATATTTTGTTTTTTGTGTGTGCACATTTGTCGCCCTTAGTAATAATTAATATTTCTGATTTCCCGGTTTTTTTCCTTCCCAGAAATACATCAAAATTTTAAAAACAAGTTATTTTTAAATAATATCAATAATTATTACACAAAATAAGGAAAATATATACCGTTTTTTTCTTCAATTTTCTATTTAGCTTCGACTCATAAATTTTCAGATTTTTAAACTTTTGTAAGTACATTTTATTAAAAATGTATGTCATGAAACAATTAATAAAACTGAAAACGGTTTAAAATAATAAATAGTGTATAAAATGTATTTTCATCCGTACTCCCTACAAATTTAGTATAATTTTGTGATGCAGACAGAAATTTTAAATTCTACCTTTGAACTCCAATGAAATCTCCCAAATGTTTTGATAAATAATTTTCAAATATAGTTAGTAGCAAAATCTGTAGAAAGAAGTATTTCGAAGGAATAAATAATTATTCTGAAGAAAGAAATTATTACTAATTCGAATACAAAAGAATTTATTAATTTTATAATAAATAAATATGTCACACACACACACACTATCTTTATTTTGCAGATGCTGTTACCACCTTGATTTTTTTATTTTCAACTTTATCATATACCTAGAGGAAAAATCTTTCCCCAAATTAAAAGTTATAAATTTTTTTTAATGAAATTTATCTCTTTTAGGACTAAAGGCAAGAATTATTAACGACATAGAAAAAATGTTACAGTTAAAAATCTCGAAAAAAAAATTCGCATCTAAAATTAATGTTCCTTTACACATGAGTTAGAAATTTAATCAGTCGAAGATGAATCAGTTTTCTCTAATGTTGCTACTAAGAGATAAATATTAATATACTATATAAATACTTGAAAATTTATTAGCTGCTGAAGTAACAATTACGTACGTTAAAAATATTAATTATTATATTTAAGAGATTTTATTTGTATAACCGATTTTTTGTTTATGGAGTTGCTGTATTAATGTTACATAAATATAAATAAATATTAATGTAAGAATCTCACATGAAAGTTTGTTTAAGAAAAATAATGAATAAAGAAAGTTGCGAGATTGCTTAAAAATAATCTCCCCAAAACAGTTTGGTGGTTCATTCCCTTCTTCAAATAACTAATTCAATTAAATAGCTCACATAATAAAGACAAGTATCCGAAATTTTTTTTAAAAAAATTAAATAAATAGTTTTAAGTATTAATACTTACTACATTATTCACACAAATAAAGATCTCGAAACTTTGATCAGAGGCTCTCTCTCTCTCTCTCTACGAAATGCTATTTCTTTAAAAACTAAATACTTTCAATTCAGGAAGCAGTGTTTAAAAGACAGGAACTGATTTGACCAAAACGTTTCAAGGTTTTACTCTTTCCCACGACAAGCTGAAAAAATTCTCGATTCTTCTGTGGGTGATATTTTTCTCTTATTACGCGCTTAACCCAAGCCGGGGTAATGAAAATTCCTCTGTCTAGGAAGTTTCGGGTGAACAATCGTAAATTGCCTCAGTAGGGTCAGCTAAAATTTATAGCCGAGGTTGAAATCCCCAGTTCAATTAAAATAGCTACTTCATGGATTATTTAAGCCCCCCTGCCATTCTTTGGGAATACAAAAGTACTGAAATCTGGGCGATTTCCCGAGATCCGCTCTATATCCAGTGCAGTAAGATCTTGTCAAGATAAGCAGTTCACTTTGTATCCATAGGTCGGGGGCCCATACACCGTAAAGTCAAATCGCCACGTAATACAATATTTATTTTTTAATCGTTACAAATTTTACTAGCAAAGGTCGACTTTTCAATCAGTCTAAAACAAAATAATTATGTTCCACGTTCCAAAGTAAATAATAATATTTTAGAAGATAATTTCATCCAAATTTTTTTGAACAAAAAAGCATTTTTTAAATTCGTCCAAATGCCGCCCCGGACATGGGTCCGGTTTGTAAGGCCCTAGAGCCGCCCCTGCTGTAGTATTTGATGCTACATCCATTCTCTATATGGTATAAAAAATGAATTATATAAGGAAGTATACTTACATTGAATAATATACGAATCGATCATTTAATATTTAAATAATAAAACAGGGAAAGATAAAAAGCAAACATTAATTTAATTGACTTTAAATTTCTTCATTTTTCGATTTTCCTTCGCCGTTAAAATTTCTTCATTGCCGTACTTTGAATAACTATTTAATCATATATACCAGAATGTAATGAATATTTTTTAAAAAGTATGAAAATGTAGGTGTGTTACAGTTTACAGAAGATGAATGAAACGAATGCAAGACATTCACAGTTCATGTAATTCCAGATATGCTTCTGTTATGCTTGTAAAGTAAGCTAATCGGCAATCAACTTTAAGATATTTGGACTCGATTTTTTTCGATATTAACAAATTAAAAATAAAATGTTGCGTTGAAATGATTTTCATAACAATATTTGTGGGCATTTTTAACCTCCTCTATTATATATAAATAGAAGTCTCAAATAATATGTCCCTTCGACATTTTCATACAATAATATAAATATCGTACCTTTCTTTATGGTTATTCCTAATGATATATCCTGAGTAATAAGTGCTAGTGAGAATATAAACTAACTATATAAGCATACAAGAGGAAAGGCTGAGTATTATTCAAAACCCTTGGGAGAAGTCCCTCCTTTAGTCACGTGATTTCTTTTTAGGGGGGTGCGATCTTGTCCAAACAAGATTTCCGACTAAAGACGAAAAAACAGAACGAGCGTTACACGCCCGAACGTGACGTTCATTCAAGTCCACTCTTCAGCAAAACGCATTGAAAGAAGTTATCACTTCAAAAACATACAAACAAAGAAAAGTACTTCGTTAACCACAGCTCTGGATTATTAATGCATATCATTTTCCATCAAAATTATTTAAAAGAAGACATTTGCCATAAAACCATCGTAATCCCACACTCTCTAAAGAAAACTGCTCTCCAGCAAGCCTATCTTCCACATATGAGGAATAGACAAAACGTACTTCATTTTGAAAGGAAAGATTTTTTTGGGACGGAATGTACTATGATACCGTCAACTATGTCATATCCTTTACATCATGTTACCGATGCAAAAGAAAATTCGTCAAAAACAAGCATATGGACAAACACCCATCCCAACTAGACAGGGTGAGTTCATTTCTATCGACATTGTTGGTCTTGTTAGATCCAACAACTATGTCCTCACAGTGTTGGATCACTTCAGTAAACATGTTGAACTATTTCGCATCACAAATATCCAAGCACCATCAATAGCAAGAAAACTCTTTCAATGCATCACGACTCTTAGAAGACCAGGAATAATTCTGAGTGACTTCGGTACACAGTTCACTGCTGACACCTTCAAACAAATAATCAGCATGACTGGCATTGTTCTTCATCACACAACCAGTAGAAACCGAAAAGCCAATGGACAATCGGAAAGGATCAATACCTCTAAAGACCACCATCCTATCCTTAGCAGACCATAAAGTTGATTTTGATCTTGCAAATGCAGTCCACAAATCTTTCTACAATAGCACCTAGCATAGCAGCCATGGATTTACACCTGAAATAGTGCATGTTGGGCGTAATCTCAGCCTAATATTTGACACTCACAGATCCAGTAGAAGCTCCACTGTTCACTGAAGAAAGGTATACGAAAACTTTGTTATCTTCCGTTCAAGTACTGCAGCAACAAATGAGCAAACTTGGAAAACAGCAAGATAAGCAACAGGCAAGACTTAATAGTGATGTAATGCAAAGAGCACCAAAAGTTGGTGATGTATACACACTGAGGGGCCACTTGTTTAGAACCAAATTTAATGGACCATATGAGGTAATAAAAAAAAACCAAATCAACATACAAGCATCATCAGGGAACTAATCAACAAGCTCCTGACTTAAAAGTCAATATCCACAAACTTAAACTTTCCTGTAGGAGATTTGATTATTTAAAAGCAAATGGTGTCCCCCAAATCAGTCTGAAGTGCAAACTGCTCGCCAGGGTCCAGTTCTACGTCCAAGATGATTGTAATTGCCAACTTCTTTACATCTGTAAATTTAGTGTTAAATTAAATTTACGTATTATTAGTTCCTATTTTATTCTCATTTATTATATTTTATTTATGCATTTTTATACACTTTGTATGGATAGGGATGACCTATATTTCTTAAGTTTTATATTTTGTGTTTCTATGGTAAAATGAAATGGAGAGGAGGTGGTAGGTATCACTTTCTCACTTGTAACTTTAAGATACAAATGTCAAAAATCTTTGTTATTGCAAATGTTATTTCGAAATAATTGAATATTTTCTTCTCAATGTTACCTTTCTTTTGATATGTTTGAGCAGATTGACTATCCTGATGAACAAAGGAGAGCAACTCACTGCACTATTATACAAGAGAACCATGACTAAGTAGTCCTACTTTAATTTATTATATTCAAACTTCAGCTTACATATGAATACATAAATTTGCGGGTAGTTGGGGAGTTGCCGGATCAACAACTCTCTCTTAAGTTTGCACTTGTATTCATCAAATGTTTTTGGCAAATCTCCCATGGAGACGTCCATGCTGAAGTTTTTCAAAGTAGTATTGATACTTTTTGTGTTTAATATTTTTCCTCGACAGTATTATTTTCATGGTGATCTACCCAGACATATTCTAATCGAGATATTCATTTTTAATATTATATTAGTTCGTACACATTCCATGTATGTTAACTATATTGTAGCGCATATTTTGTACATTTTTTACAAATATTTAGTTGTGATTTTGAATATGGTTATTTGTTAAATTATTATTCATTCCTTCTTCACATCATTTAGATGGCATCTATCACCTGTATGCGATAGATGATAATATACTACAAAGAATTTATAGTTTTTGTAGTTAACACCTGTCTGTGATAAATGATAATATACTACAAAGACTTTGTTATAACTACTCTCATGGAAAAAACTCAAAAAATTAGTGCACCAAGAAGGAGTCGTCAAAATAAAACGCAATTTTACATACGTAATGACTACTCCGATAAATGTAAATCATTAGAAAATCAAAGAAAAAGGATCATTTATGTAGGATATCCCATTTGTAAAAGGTTAGATCATATCCCTTGACAGAGGTCGGCAATTCTAATCAAAACAGTATTCCACATCAACGTCATCTAGCGTCCCTTTTAAAACGCCGACATCAACCTTTTTCGGCAGAGGCCCACTAACACCCGTCAGGGAAACGTCGTATTTCGCTCATCAGCGCCGTTCTCCTGCGCCAGGCAGTAAATCTTAATAGCGTGAGTGAGTGACTTTGGGATTTATTGGCGCAAGAGACAATTTTGGCTATTCTGCGCCACACGTTTGTTGATGTATTAAAACAATGTTAAAAATATATATGAAATATATATACATATAAATAAAAATTATATATGTGCATGCCTGCATGCACACATATAAAAGTTAGTGTTAAAATATTTTAAGAAGTCAAATTAAACATAAAAATCCAATTTTTTTAATAAAAGCAAATAGGTTTTGGTGGGGTTTTTCTCCCACCAAGTCAGGTAAAGTTAAATGAGATGAATTAAAAAAGGTGATACGATAATTATTAAAAATGGGACGATCTATTAAAATATGTTGAACTGAGTACAAGACCATGCATGAAGGACAGTGAGGAGCATTTTCTCCCAACAACAAATGCCTGTGTGTGAAGCGGGTATGACCAATGCAAAGACGAGTCAATTTGACATCGTCATTTTTTCGCATTGGCATCACAGGCCATGCTCCTATGACAGGCTTCACAGAGTGCAGTTTGTTATCCAACTGCTGACTCCATGATTCCTGCCAGATCGTAAAAATATGATGCAGGATGATGCGCTTAATATCCGATAGCGGGACTGCTAGCGGCAGATGGGTCGTCGCCGATCGTCCCGCTCGTTACCAATGATTCCCACGTGGCTCGGTAGCCAGCAAAATACCATATCAAAACCCTTGATGTACAGTCGACTCGTAATGTCGAGTACATTACAAACCCCTGGATGACACCGATCGTTGTAATTTTCAAGCGCTTCTAACACACTCATGTTGTCAGTATAGATGCAGTATTTACGGGGCATATTGGAGTCGATTAATTGAAGTGCACGGTAAATGGCAACAGCTTCTGCAGTGAAAACGCTGCAATAAGTGTTGAGCCTATAACCGTGCGTAATATTTTCAATCACGATTCCACAGTCAACGTAACCTGCACGTTTCGAACCATCTGTGTAGATGGCCGAAAAATCCCTATACTGACTGCGGTGGTAGGCGAAAACGCGTTGAAAGACGACAGGTGCTACGGTGGATTTACTGTAATTGGAAAAAGGGTTGATATAATGGAACCGTGGTATATTCTAAGTTTGGAATAGAAAAAGGTTCCTTTGCTGGATATCCACATTTGGTAGGTCGAGTTCGGTTATAAGTCGTTTCATCCTATCCATAAACGGCCGGATGTTGGGACGACCGCATCATGTTCCTCTCATGGTGGTGGTGAGTCTCATACTTTCAGAGGATGTGAAGGAACGGACAAGATTTTAAAATATTGGGCAAGAGACAGCTTCCTCCGTCGAAGATCCAGAGGAAGCTGGTTGCAATTAACATAATGGCTCTGCACTGGCGATGTGCGAAACGCACCAGAGCAGATTCTCAGTGCCATATGGTGGACAGGGTCAATTTTTTCAGCGCAGAGTTGCACGTAGATCCGTAAATGGCACAACCGTAATACATGTGGGACAGTACGATAGATTGATACACTCGGAGCAGTGATGTTCGATCCGCCCCCAGGAGGTGTTAGACAACACTTTCAAGAGGTTGAGAGACTTTTCACACTTCTTCCGCAATTATAAAATATGCGGAAGGAAAGTGAGCCGGCGGTCGAAAATTACTCCGAGGAATCGTACGTCGGGAACTACGGGAATTTGTACATCACGGATGCGTATTTCCGGGTCGGGATGAAGACCCCGTTTGCGGCAAAGTGCACGCAGCAACTTTTACTGGCAGAAATACTGTGACCGTTGGTGTCACACCATTTAACAAGATTGTTGACGGCAGTTTGCAGCTGCCGTTCAATCATGCGCATGTCCGATCCTTCACAAGTGATCTGTAGATCGTCCACGTATAATGACGTGCCTCGTATAGGCTGGGCGAAAAATATTTAAAATGTGAGAAATATGACATATAAAAAGGGTGACACTCAAAAATGCTCCCCCGGGAGGAACTCCCTCAGTTTGGGTAAAAGGAGTTTTAAGAGAGTACCCAGTCTCACCTAAAAGTACGTGAAGATTTAAAAAATATAATAAAAAGTGGGTAATTGCCCCAATCCAATTAAATAAAAGTGCGAAGTATCCCATAACGCCAAGTATTATCATATGCTTTCTCAATATCGAAAAATATAGAAACCAAATGATTCCTCCAGACAAAAGCGTTTCTGATTTTGCTTTCCAACATGATGATATTGTCGAGAGTGGACCTTCCCTTACGGAAGCCACTCTGAAACAGAGGAATGCATCGGTTCCTTTCTAGCTGATAAATGAGACGGGCATTGACCATAAGTTCTAGTGTCTTACAAAGGCAGCTCGTGAGTGCTATCGGTCGATAGCTGAGAGGGTTCTTTGGATCGTTTCCAGGTTTAAGGATGGTGATCACTATGACTTCCTGCCATTGAGTAGGATACACCTGTTCCCTCCATATTCGGTTGAATAGGTAAAGAAGACTTACTAGTGAATCCTCATTCAAATGTCGAAGCAATTCATAGGATATTCCATCAAAACCTGGATTAGTATTGTGGGCGGATGACAACGCCCTCTTCAATTCTCACATGTCAAAGTCACGGTTATATGATAAAGGTTGTCGGCACCTGAAGTTGATAGGTGTCCGCTCTAAACGATTCTTAGTCACCTGAAATGCAGGGCTATATGAATCGGAGCTTGACACACTAGCAAATGTTTGGCCAATTAAGTTGGCCACATCGACAGGTGACGAATACACAGCAGTAGAAGTTTCCAGTATCGGAATGGTAGTCCCGATAAAGGCCATTCGCTGCTTTGACTTTTCTCCATAACTGTTGGCTGGTAGTTGACGATGTGATTGAAGACACATACTTGATCCAAGATTCTATCTGGCATTGACGACGTATTCTACGAGCACGTTTGAACGCTATGAGATCTTCAGTGGTGGGGTATCTCCTGAAAATACGCCACGCTCTCCTTTGTTCCTTTTTGGTTTGTTGGCAGGAAGAGTTCCACCATGGTCTGCACAGCTTCCGAGTAGAATTGGATGTTTTTCGAATTGCTGCATCGGTAGCATTCCGAATAGCTTCAGTGACTTTTAAAACGGCATCATCAATTGTCCTGTTCTGAACCATTATGCCGGTGATAACCGCTAACCGTGTGAATTTATCCCAGTCTGCGCGATGAAAATGATAAGTGGGAGGACGAACTCGTGTTCCAGCACCATTAACATGCGAGACTAGGAGAGGGAAGGAATCACTGTTATGTAGATCTTGATCTACGTCAAAATTCAACATCGGTAACAGAGTTGGCGAACAGATGGCTAGATCGAGGGAGTGAAATGTCCTCGTTGGTGCATGGAAATACGTTTTCTCGTCGTTGTTGAGCAGACAGAGACAGTGATCAGAGATCAGCTGTTCGATCTGTCGCCCGCGAGAGTTTGTATCATCATGCCCCCACAGAGGGTTGTGTCCGTTAAAGTCACCGAGCAAAATAAATGGAGCTGGCAATTGACAGACTAATTGATTCAAATCAACTTGCGGCACAACATCGTTGGGTGGTAAATAAACACAGCATACTGTGACTAAAGAATAGATGTGAAATCCTGTACAGCCACGCCTGGTAAACGATGTGCAGTGTGACGACATTACTGGGATAGAGATGGGATGTAAGGGGCAAACATCTCCAGTTGGAGATGCATCGCCATCTACATCCCGTCGTACACAAGTATAACCACGTACTTGCAATGTCATGGAACTCTTCAGAAATGTCTCCTGAAGAGCAGCGCATGCGGGCTGGTACGTGGAAATGATGGATTTGAGATCATCAAGTCGAGTTCTTAGACCACGGCAGTTCCAGGAGATAAAGGGGTCTGTTTTCGCGCTTGCTTTTAAGGCCAGAAGACGGGGTTTTGGCAACAGATCTACCATTTAACTTTCGTCGCTTTGAGATGCATAGATTTCCATGACATCTTATCCCATGTCATGGGGTTTCTTGGAGAGATTTGACCTCTTTTTTTTTTTAGAACCCCAGATTCTTTTTATGCGGTTTTTTTGGTTTTTTTTAAAAAAAGGGTGGGTGGATACCACGACCACTGAAATAATTTGGGTTTTGGGGCTTTTTGCTGGTGTAGGTGGAGGGTGTTCTGTTGGAGGTTCTTGGTTTTTGAAAGCCAGTCTTTGTATTTTTTTGGTTATAGCGGCATAGCAAATTTCCCAAAAACCCGGCGTCCTTGGGGAAATAATACCCGAGCTTCGGGAAATTAAAATTTTTATTTTTATTTTTAGAACGGTTATCTTTTTTTTCTGTCGACCACGTTTGGGCATAATCTAAAAATACAAAGGGGTGGCCCCCTTTCTTAAACACTTTTTTCTGGGGCTTTGCAGTCTGCTTTCATGCCCAACATCTGCGCAACGAGCGCACGTTGGGCCTGGCATGGTCTTCGAATGCCCAAAGCGCGACATTAAAAACCGGCGGATTCGAATATATGGTCTTCGGAAAATTAAAAAGGGCCCGCCGCCCTGGGAAGATCAGGCTTGGAAGGTCGGGATGAGGTGCTTTGTTTTAAACCCTTTGCCCCATCCGCCTTATTGTTATTCGCCGACTCCCTATTTTTGGTCAGCCATATTTTTAATATTTCCTCATTGGTCACGTTATATAAATCCGGGGAATTACCCTCGAAATAATTCAGGGTTCATGTGGTTTAAGTAATATCGAAAGGGGTCAATCGTTTTAGGCTAAAAAAAGCTAAAACCTTTCGTAAAGAGGTCCCAGAACGCATCTTTCGGGTATTTCACTTCACCCACACAGCTTTTTGCCTTTTGAATCAAAAAAAGGGGATACATTGAAAATTTTCGTTTTTTACATTATAAAATATCTTGAATTAAATTTTTTCTCCTCGATGGGCGGGGGTTATTTAAATGGAACTGGCCAACGGTTCGGGGGGCTCGACACGGGCAGCCCAGGAAAAAGAAAATTTTGGCGCTGGGGGCAAAAGCCCTTTTGGTACAAAACGTTATTCTCCTTAGTTGTTCCATTTTTTTTTCGCTACGATTCCCTTTCCCGTTCCCCGTGGCCCCGCCAATCCAACCCCCCTTTTCACGTGCCCTGAACCGCGGGGGATTTTAAAACAGACAACGGGGAAACACCCATCTGCTGGGGGCGGTCCAAGGCCGAAGCCAGGAAGGATTTCTCGATATGGTGGTCCCCGCCGCCTAGCCATCCCAACCAAGTTCCTCGACCTCTGGGACCCCTTTAGGCAGGCGTTCCTACAGCAGTCACCGACGGAAACCTTCCCGCCCCTACCGTTTCCCCGGGGGGCCTTTCCGCGCCCAAATAGTATCCCCGGGAGGCTAAAAAGGGGGGTACTGAGACCCTAGAGCAAGGGGAGATAGCACAGATCGGTATTGATACGCCGTTGACCTGTTATTATGTTAATAAAAAATATGTGTTTTTTTTTAATTTTTTAAAACGTATCTTATGATTTTTTAATTTTATATTTTTGTAAACAATGTTAAAGAACTAAAAAGGAAAACAATAATTGTGGGTTATTTAACGAAAACAGTGATATCTTATCACAAAAAAACTATAAACGAAAACTATCCCCAAAGCAAACAGATGTCTAAAGAAAAAAAAAGGGGGGAGAGAGAAGAAGGAAAAAAGATCACTGGGGTACCTCGGGAGCGGGAAACCCGTACTCACCTAAAGAAGGTGAGCCCCCTGAGGGGAAGTCTTAATAGCACCATAATGAGTTCTATTTAATCCCAATTGCCTTCCTTAAAGTAATGTGATCTAACTTTCCTATTCTTTTGAAATATTTCCCATGTAAATACTCCCCTATAATTCATAATAAATTATTTAGTTTTCAACCAGTTTCTTTCTTAAACTATGTTGTCTATTTTATTTCAAAATTAACTAATACACCTTTAAAAACCCCTCTAGTAGACACCACGCCAATAAAACCCTGCTATCTGAAGCATCCGACCTTGAAAGATTTCGGTTGATTCCCACAGAAAATAATTGAGGGATCGCTCCGGGATTGATTTAAAATCTTGAGGTATTTTGATCAGAATCAAAAAGTTATCTGATTAACTTAAACTCCTGAATTCTTTAGTTTTGAAAACAAGCTCGCTCACCTGGCCAAATTGAAACGCTGATCGAAATGTATAAACAAACGGCTTGCCTCCTCATAACATACTAACATTTTACTTAGTAATCCTTTTTTGGGAGTTATTTCTGTCCTTCAAGTATCAGTTCTGAAAATTGATCCAGTCCATTTCAAGCTTCATCTGCAGTATTCAGCCAAGAAACTTCACCATGTTTTCAACAACCGTATCAGGTATACTCGTGTTTTTGTTGTTCTCATTAAAGCAGTAGTACCCAAAGGAATAAAAGAACGTATACCATCGTCATGCTGTTAATAACAAAATTGTGTCGAGTTTTAAAGTATATAATCATATTTTTAAAACATAATGTGTTTATCTTTAAAATACTATTTTTCTATTTGTGCATATTTAATCGCCCGTATTAAATTTCTTTGCAAGTATATCTTTTAAAATATTATGGAAATCGATGAATATTCAAGTTATGAATATTGTGTAACGAATCTATTTTCATGTGTTCTAACGAAATGCGCTTCCGTTGTGTTGACCTTTGACCGTCTCTCAAAAATATTTGGTCTCATATTGGGCTATCTCGATTGCAAAAAACAGTTTTTTCTAGCAGCTGTTGTGTAATAAATTAATCATTTCAAGTATTTTGAGAAGAAATTTTACTGAATCATTTTTGCTTTTCATTCAAACATTGTTCATTTTTATAATTTATTGATGAAACATCCTAAATCTAATTTTTAATGGTGTATTTTATCATTCAATATATGAATATTTTGAGTTCATTTTTGACAGAATTATTATGCATTCTATTGACACTTGTGCTTATTATTAGAATTTGTTGATGAGATAGACCCTGAATGATTTTATTTTTATTGGTGTAGTAAAAAAAAAATATATATATATGAGCTTTTTCTTTAAGTGACTAACTTCTAGTTGTTTCGTTTTCAAATTAAGAACTTAGAAATGACAAAATTTTTATTTTATAATAAATTTAATCTCAGTTTTTAAAACAAGATTTACTTTGTTTCTATTATTTTTACTTCAAATTTTTTGCATTTATTATAACAAAAGAGACAACTGATATATTAAATATTTTTATAGAAGTTTTGTTTTTGGTTGAAATTAAATAATTGAAGCATTTTCAATTTAAGTATTACGCTGTTTTAGTTCGCACTGTTGTTTTTAAACATTATTGGTCTAAAATATTTTTAAGTGTAGGCTCTTATATTTCATTGCATATTTAATGTATTTCTTGGTGCATGATAATTTTATCTTAAGAATTTTGTTAATTGAAAGCGAGACTGCTATACCATAGTGATACCATTGTTATTGTTGAACGCGTGACAGTTTAGTTAATTCTTTTAGGTTACTAAATAAAATTAAATTCTAAATTTTAAAATGGCCTATCTCGGCAAAGTTCGACGCGAAGATTTATTCGTCTTAGCCACAAGAACTAAATTTAAATTGATAACCTATGACCATCGCTACTCTCAAAGACCTAATTACTAGTAGTAAAGAATATGACGAAGATCTAACCAAAACCTACAATAATAACGATAGTAGATGATCGTAAAGCCAAGGAAGTACAATTACGCATAGGAGGAACGAGAAGAAAGAATACCATCGAAAAATTGAAGTTTGATGAACAAAACGTAAAGACGAATTTGAATTGAAAAAGTTGAGGATCCAAGCGCAATTTAAATTAGGTGCTGATACATCTGAAGGCAGTAATACTAAATTTCACGTCAAAAAGTGTCAAAATATATACATCGTTTCGATTTGAAAGAAGACATGTCTTTTATCTTAAATTATCTGAAAGTCAAGCGGTAGATATCGAATATAAATCAAGAACTTTGGTTTCAACCGTTAGCTTATTAATGGCTGAAATATCTCACATCATAAGGAGAGAACCTTAAGTACGTAAAGCTCACTCTTACGAACATGTTAAAGACTTACTACTGAAACGTTTTAAGTTAACTTCAGAAAAATTCTGACAGCCATTTGTTTCTCATCAAAACGGCTCTGAAAGAACATGATTGATTTCTACCATGAATTCAAATACTTACTTCCAACGGCTGGATAGACGGTTTAAAGATAGATACTTTCGAAAATTATTATCTGATCTAGTCATAACGGATCAACTTAAACGGAAAACCCCTTTCGAATTTAAAGAATATTACTAGATGAATGGCCAAATATGAACTCTCCTGTTCAATTAGTGAAAAAACTCGAAGAATTCGGAAGACGTTAAAAGACACTGAAGCAAAAGGGCAATCCATTTGCGAAGAAACAAGAATTCCAACCCGTTGAAAAAACTCGTAGATATGAAGCACCGAGAAAATTCGAATACTATAACAGAACAGATAAGAAGTTTCCAGCGTCAACAAATTTCAACAAACATTATGAAGCTCCTGTCACCAAGTACGAAAATGTTCAAAGGTATCAAGACAATGCACAGAAAGGGTATTACAACGAAAATTACGAAAAACACAACTACAATGCTTTCAAGCATGCTCAGACGAACTATTCAAAGTCATGGTACCGCAGAATCGTCCAGAGGAAATTTGCACAATTGATCGTTAAGGAAGGTTTACGTACTAAAGAAATATTTTTCGAAAGAAGAAAATCACTTTCATAGACAGTGATAGTAATGTAAGTTTGCTGCGAGAGAATCACGAGCAGAAGAATAATGGACCCAACAAAATAATTGAAGAACAAAATACTTCTCACAGATATTATGAAGCACCGGTGACAACTATCGGTCCTTTGAACATGAATTTGAAATTGACAATGGAAACTACTTCATTGACTGTACAAGTTGTACCTGCTGTTAAATTAGAGTTCGAAGCAGTTATTGGTCAGATCTTTGGAACAAGCATTGATAAGTTTCATACGAAAGCAAGGAGTTAAATTCAACAAATATGAAAAATCAAGCACTTATGCAAATATCTGCTGAAAATTCTAAGAAGAACTATACCCTGCGTCATAAGCTGAAAATTGCCTTAAATTAAGAAGGAACTCGAGAAGTTAATACAAAGATTGCCAACAGAAAAAATAGCATCTACCGACGTCACAATGAGAATTATTCTGAAAGACGAAGAACCAGTCTGTCAACCAATTCGTCGACTAGCGTTCACCGAAATATCAAGAAGTAAAATGAACGAATAGAGGAATGCCCAAAGAAGGGATTATATTACGTCCGGAGTTCATCGGAATATGAAACTGATTGTAATGGTAAAAAAGAAAGATGGATCATCGAGAATGTGTATTGACTACAGGTTATCCAGTTAGGGAAAGATAAATTTCCCCTTACCTCTCATCAGAAGATGTTTTTGGACACCTTTGCAAGAAGCAAAGGTATATTCTACATTAGATTTACGTAATGGTTTTTTCCAAATGCTGATGCTTAATAAAGACGTGAAAGTATAATGTCCTTTATCGTCCCAGACGGGCAATTTGAATTCAACAAAGTTCCTTTTGACTGAGTAACAAGTCCAGGAGTTTTCCAACGCTATGTTTCAAGTATATTTAGAGATCTTACATGGAAAGGAATTGTAATCAGTTATTTAGATGATCCTCGTAATTCCAGTGAAAAGACGAAAAGGGAAGGTCTAGAAAACTTTAAAATTGTTTTCGAAGTCGCTAAAAATACGGTTTAGAAATTAAATCCAAGAAATGCCACCTCTTAAAAAGACAATTGAATTTTTAGGTCACGTTGTGGAAAATGGAACTATTAAAACATCTACCGCAATATCAATAAGCTGTCCGAAAATTTCAACCCAACAACAATAAAACAAGTCCAGAGTTTTCTGGTTTAACCGGTTATTTCCGCAAATATATCAAGGACTATTCAACGATAGCTAAAACCACTTAGAGATTTAACAAGAAAAGAAAATCCCTTTGTTTTTGAGACTCTACAAAAAGCAGCATTTGAGAAGTTAAAGAATATTATGTCCGAAGGCCCACTCTGCATATCACAAATATGGAAGAACAGAACTGCATACCGACGCTTGTAAATAAGTGATACGGCGCAATGCGCAGCCATGGAAAGTTACATCCGGGTTTACTTACATGTCGAAAAAGACAAATACAGCAGAAGAAAAGTATGATAGCTACGAACCAGGAGGTACTCGCAATTATCAACGCATTAAAAGAAATTTCAGGTTTATCTTTTAGGACAACATTTAAAATTGTAACCGACTGTTCGTTACTTTCGTAAAGACCATATGCAAAAGATCTGAATTACTGTATAGCCAGACGGCACCCAATTAGAAGAATTCGATTACGAAATGGAGCACAGAGATGGAGGTCGAATGAAGCATGTTGATGTTTAAATCGATATCCAGCAACATGTAACGTAACGATACATTAACTCCAAAGCTGAAAAAAGCACAAGAAGAAGATGATAACATCCAAACATTGAAGTCCCTTCTAGAGAAGCAAGAATCAGAAGAATTTTTTTTCAACGGAAAGGTATATACTCTTACAAATACTTAAAATTGGTCGAGAATTAATCGTAACTCCTAAAGCAATGGAAGCAGAACTAATTAAATTGATCTACGAAAAATGGCTTATTTCTGTGAGCGAAACAGAAGAAATTGTAAAACAAGAATTTTTATTCCAAACTTAACCAACATCGTTAAAAAAGTAATAGTTAATTGTGTCCCATGTATCTTTAGCACAAGAAACAGGCAAAAAAAGAAGGGTTTTTGAATCCTATTTCAAAGTAAACATCCCTCCAAGTACGTACCATGTTGACTTCATTGGCCCTTTACCTTCCACAAATAAAAGTTATCAACACGTTTTGACCGTAGTAGACGCATTTACCAAATTTACTTTGCTATATCCCATTAACACTGTATCTGCTGAAAATGCATTGGAAAAGTTAAAACTACAACAACCTTATTCTTCCGTTTCTAACGCTCGGGATGAGCTTGACCAAAAAGATTCGATTCAATAGACTCTTAACCAAGAGAATGAGAGTCCTTTTTGATGTAAAAAATATTTAATGGATAAGGAAATAGACAACTGAAACATTTCACGCGTCTTGAATTTTACAGACTCCAATTACTAGAACAGACAAAGTAAAACAAAGGAATGCGCCTCACAACGCCACCCCCCCGAAGTTTGAACTGCCTGTTAGTTTTGCTCCATACCCCTCATTACTGAAGTTTTGAATTTTAAAATAAAACTCAACAAGAGCTAATCTAGTCTCGGTTTCAAGAGACGCCTATAACGAGACCGGAGGCCCGCAGTTGAAGTTCACTCAATGTGAAGCGTCATCTGGCAATTCAAGGGTCTCAAGTTTCAGCTCTACTCCGGCTTCCCCATCAGAAACACTCTTGAACAGGGCTGCATCGAAGAGGTTTCTGCCTGCTGGTGTTCACTTGTCTTCAGCTCTGCTTCAGTCCAGCTCCACCATTAGAAATACTCGAACAGGGCTGCATCGAAGAGGTTGCCGCTCCTCAAAGGAACTCAGCTCGGGTTCTATACAATGGGTAAATGACTTTCATTAGCATCTGAAAGTAAAGGAGAGTTAGTAGGGTGTACAGATGATTTATTTTTCTCCATCAAATTTAGAGATACAATTTTCGCACTGACGCAGAAAAGAGCCAACTTAGTCTTTACTTCTGGCTACTTAAACTTCTTGTCTTCTTTTGCCAGGTAGAGTTTCAAAATTTTGCCTAAATTCCAGTTTAATCTTTTGCGTGGTCGTCTCCTCGCCAAAAACAACATCCCCTTCAATTTGCTGTATTTTCCCTTTATATTTTTATCTTCTCCCATTTGACCTCAAATATTCTAATTTGAAACGGGTTTCTTTCAATGATCCTTGTATCTTATTTCGGTACGCTAATCTTTTATTCCACCTTTATTTTTCATCTTATTTTGATCTAACCTGCACACCCCAATTTCTTAATTGCCCTTGGTAAAAACATTGCTGGAGTTTAAGGGTTCCAAATCTTCGACGTCATCTGTGTAAATTGATGTAATTTATTAAGTGCTCTGGAGTTAATTTAAACTTTCTACAATCTAAAGAACCGCATATTATTTCTTCCATTCAAGGAAGTTTCAGTGTTTTTCTTAAAGTCCTCTTCACAAGTCCGATCAATCTCCCATAACCCTCCCCACCATGAGCCTATGGAGGGATGTGAATTTCCATGAAATTGATTTAGTTCTCTTCTACATTCTTCACTTTTTTCTAAGTTTACTTTCTGATAAAGTCAAGACCTTTTTTAAAATTGGTGCCGCTATCCGAGTAAATTGATGGATGGTCGGCCTCGGCGGGTTATAAATCTTCTTAAACCAAGCAAAGAAACTTTCATGAAGTCGAAACGGAGGTTAACAATTCAAGATGAATTGCTCTATAGACTGCACAGGTCAATATCAAAATCCAATTCTTCTCCCCATTCTTAAGAATGAGAGGTCCTGCCAAATCTAATCCTATAATTTCAAAAACAACAGCCTTTTCCAAATGTTCAGGAGCCTGCTTAAAATGATGGTTTAATACTGCTAATAAAAGGGACTGCAAGACACGCCAAAACCACTGACGATGCCTGTAGATAACAGCTTTCTCCGAATCTTCCCCACCACAAGAAACGTAAAAGTTCATGTCATTTTCGTGCAAAGATATCTGAAGGAAAGCTTGAAATGTCAGGATATGACTCGATTTTTCCTGCTGTGAAAACGATTTAAAATTGCGGGTATCATTTCTATCAAATTGGGCCCCTTTTCTACGCAAATCATTTAACGAACAAGATTTTCCATGATGAGCTGACCATCAAACACAGGACGACCTAGTCGTGGAATTTTCCTTGAGGTCTGTGTGGCAAATAATGAAATTTCCCCACCACTTTTGGTTCATCTTGCGCAATCTTTTCAATAATGCCTCCTTTTCTCCCAGTCTACAAATACTTGTTCATAATCAAATAGTCTGCCTGTAAATTTAAAGTTTTTACAGTTTTCTTCAATCTTCCCCTTTCTTAGCTAAGCTGTAGTGATCCTCAAGTTTTTCTTATTCCCTTCTATCCACGGGAATACTAACGATGTATCTACCTTCATCATCTCGCAATACCGTATTCTCAAAATGTTTCAAAGCAAAAATCTTGTAATTTAATTTTCGATTTCTTTACTGGGATCGTTTATTCCTGTATGAATCCCATTCCCAAAGATCTGATATTTTTTCTCTGTTAGTAAGAAGAGAATGAACAAGAAGTGAATTCTCTAAATTAAATTTATAGATTCACAGCTTAATTTCCCCATAACTGTCAGAAAGTTGTTTTACCTCACCAGTAAATAATTTTCCAACTATGTCAGATCCCTAACAGAATATGTACTAATGTGAATGTTTTTCAAAAGACAAAGTTTGTTATTAGCGGAATAAATCTACTAATAAATATATTATGTGTTGCCAATTTCTGTATAACGCAAGAGTCATTAATTCTGGAGATTTCTAAGCAAATGTTTTTCTGATCATTAACTTCCATTATGAAACAATATTTTCCGTCATAACTGCTTAAGTTGATTAAATACTTATTATGAACTTCGGTCATTTTGTGTCCTCCAAAAAGTCCGTGGAGTTATTGTTTCTTTCCCAATACTTTTTAAACCTATAAATTTTGCAGCATATTCTGAAATGTAACTTTTTTGGCTACCAGTGTCTAATATCGCTCTCACCAGTTGTTTGGAATTTCCATTTTCAAAGACAGATTATATGTTTGTAAGAAAACTTCCCCGGTGTTTTGGTTAGCTAGATCGGTAGACATTGACCCTAATTCTCTTTTTTGTTGCTTAAAACAAAAAAAATTATGATGTAAACCCGAACAAATTTCACGTTTTGTTTTATTATTTGGGCAATTACGCGATAAATGCTTTGAGATTTTTAAGCAGTTGAAACAAGCCCCTTTTCACAATAAAATATTATTCCTTTCTTCTAAAGACATTAATAACGTATTCGCATTCATTCGAATTATGAGTCATGGAATCACAAAATATACAGATGAGGTTTATTTTGTTTTTATTTTCTTTAACAAGCTAGTAGTTCAATTTGCAGTATGAAAACTTTTTGGTTTTGTTGTTTATATGATATGGGTTCTCGAAAAAAGTTTGATTTCGTTTCCTGTTTACGATTGCATAATTCAAAAGATGATTTATTTGTAGTATAAGTCTGCTCTCGCGCCGTCAAGGATTGCGTAAGAAACGAGAGCAACTGCTGAATATCTGAGCCAGATTCCTTTTGTTGCAATTTATTATAATCTTATACCAAGTTAGATGAATAAGTTTTAACAACATAAGTACTAAAATTTTTCCATAATTCAAGTGGGAAGATACGCCTAGAAAATTTCAAACTTAATTGAATGGCAAATATCAACAAATTTCCGAAAAGTACGAAGGTCATTGGAATTTTTTAAAGGCTGTAATGATAAAATTTTGTTCATATGCGCTTGAATTAATATTTCCGGATTAGCAAATCTGTTTTTTAATAATTCTACGGCTTCATCATAGGCCTTTGCCGAAATCAAAACCAACAGCGCTTATACGCGGATCCTCCCAAATGCGCCTTCAACAATTAAACTGCCGACTTGGCCAAAGATTCATTACATGTACTGGCTGTTTCGAAGCTATTCCAAAAACTATGGGGCTATGGTAGCCCAGTGGTTATGTATCGGACCATGGCAGGTATGTCATGAGTTCGAGCCCAATACCACTGAAGACCCGCCGTGTAGGGCAAAGGATGCACGTTAAATCTGCCGAGAGCTGAAACGTCCCTCCCGTTGGTGTGGTGTGGTAGTTAAGAGAGGGGGGTGCCAGCTCAGGTGTCGTCCACGTCACTTGACCATGGTTCAAAATTACGTGGCCCGTCGCCAAAAGCCCTCGCAGCGGAACAGTGATTGTTAATTGATGACCCCAAACCAAAACCATTTTAAAGCAAAGGTCATCTCCATAGAATCGAGAGATATGATATTTTGGGACTTTAATGCGAATGTTATTAATGAGTTTCGAAAATGTGTCGTCTTATGATTTAGTGATAAATGTAGTCTGTAAGGAGGGCGACGTAACACGGGCTTCCTTTTGACAAATCATTCATCTTCTTTCGCACGAAACTAACAAAGTAACACTTTTTCTATATTTTTCGGCGATTTCAAATTCACCATCAAATTCTTCGGGCTTGGAAAAAGGGGTTCCATTTGTTGATCAACCAGTGCTGTGCTGCCCAAATTTTAATGTATAGAGTTTGTACCAGTTCAATTTAACCTTATATATATATATATATATATATATATATATTAGTTATATATATATATATATATATATATATATATATATATATATATATATCAACATTTAAATCAGAACTCGATAACTCAGCTTCTAATTCATTAACTACCTTAGTAACAGCTGTTCTCAATGATTTTCGTTTGGTTTTTAACAACTCGAATGATTGTGCCATATTTATTGTAGTATATTTAAATAACTACAGCTTACATCAAAACAAGTTCAGATCAACTTAATATTTTCAATAATTCTACTAATTTCAAAGCATTTCAATAATTTCTAATGTTCTAGTGTTCAAAAAGTTAACACAGTTCAATGTATCAGTTTCAAATATAAAAATTCAACATTTAAAAAATATTTCTTTTTCCTTTCGATTATCAAATATCCAAATAAAATGTAACATATATATTTAATTGTAATCAATATTCAAAAAATAACCTTTTATTTTATTAAATTCTAGTTCAAATTTATTTGCTTTCAAAATTCTAAAACTATTTCAAGCTCGGATCCCGGCAGGGATGCCATGTGAAAAAATAAATTTTCTATTTCATTGGGCTCTTAATATAAGAATAAAGGTATCACTTACCTTATTCTTCCGTTTCTAACACCCGGGACATTTGACCTTAAAAGATTCTGATTCAATGACTCTAACTAAGAATGAGAGTCCTTTTGGATGTAAAAAAGATTTAATGGATAAGGAAAAATAGACAACTGAAACATTTAACGCGTTCGAATTGCCATAAGACCCACTACTAGAACAGACAAAAGTAAAAACAAAAGGAATGCGCTCATAGCGCCACTCTAGTTTACCGCGTCTGTTAGAGCTCCGTTCGCGACAACTGTATCGGGTGAAGAAAATATTCAACATCTACAAATAGCAACAGGCATTCCTAGAGGAAAACAGACAAAGCGAACGAATACACCGAACTTTGATTCCCAGCCCTTACTGCTATCGTTAGATGACTCAACGAAATGATACAAATTACGCCTAGACAGATTACAAAGAATTAAACAGCACTATATGTCGAAGTACAAAATGGACACCATTCAATTCTTAATAGGAACCACAAAAATGCGTAACAAGGAAGACATTCGAATCGGAGACCTTACCAGTTAGAAGCATTAAAACAAGTACAATTACAAGAACAACGTGAATTTCTAAGGAATGACGCCAAAAGAAACATCGAAACCATACACCTGAGAACCGAAAAGACATACAACAAAAGAAGAAAAGATAGCTCCAATGTACAACGAAGGCGATCTAGTAGCCACTAAAGGACTCATAATTTGGAACTGGACTAAACTAAGACCAAAGTTCTTGTGGGTCCTTATAAAATAAACAAAAGTGGGAATTTGTGATATGAAGTGGAAAAGAGGTTGGTCATCACGAAGGACTGAACTCCAACACCACTCCTCAACAGATTGAATAAAACATTTACAAATTAAATTTTGAATAGTAATTATTATATTTAATCTTTCTCATATTATATCCTTTTTCGAGAAATTAATTGCTATTATGTGGTAAAACTCGTTTCCAATAATTATCTTATATTCATTTGTAACAATTATTATATGTTCGTATTACTCTTTACCTTTCGACCTATTCCAAGGATTTTTTATTTTTATTTTTTGTGATTTGGTATTTAGTAGTTAATTGCAGGTCGCAATATAGAATATTTTGGTATTTTTATGTTTTATTTTAGATCCGGAATTGTAAATATCGGGTATGCATCTTTTCATCCGTATATTTTATTATTATAAGAACAATATTTTTTTTGGTTATTGCATAAACATTTATATATTTAAAAATTTATTGTTATAGCTTAATCCAATACAGCTCTCTCTTTAGTAAATAATTTAGCTCTCAACACTGAGAGCTGAGAGCCCAAACTCTGTCAAAAGGAGGGTGTTTTTTGTAGGATATCCCATTTGAAAAAGGTTAGATCATACCCCCTTGACGGGGTTTGGGAAATTCTAATCAAAACAGTTTTCCCAAAATCAACGCCACCCTGGCGCCCCTTTTTAAAATGCCAAAAAATAACCCTTTTTTTCGGCAGGGGCCCCACTAACCCCCGCGAGGGCCGTCTAGCGCATCAGCGCCGTTCTTCGCCAGGCAGTAAGTCTTAAAAACCCCATAATTTTTCCCATTTTCTCAATTCCCTTTCCCCTTAAAAGTAATGGATCTAATTTTTCCTATTTTTTTTTGAAATTTTCCCCCCATGTAAATACTCCCTATAATTCAAATAAATTTTTTTTAGTTTTCAACCAGTTTCTTTCTTAAATATGTTGTCTTTTTTATTTCAAAATTTAAACTAATCCCCCAAAAAAACCCCCTAAACACCACGCCAAAAAAAACCCGCTATCTAAAGGGAATCCGGCCTTTTTGGAAGATTTGGGTTTTGGATTCCCCTTTTATTTCAGGGGAAAAAGGAAAAAGAACGGAGGTTTTAAATTTCTCTGTTGAACCCCCTCAAGTCCCCAAAATGTTTGATGCAAACGATCGGGCTTTGGGGGGCATAGGGGGTTCCCTGTATGATGTCTTGAACTTTTCGTTTTTGGCCCAGAACCTTGCCTCTAGTTCTTTTAAAAATCGTAAAGGATGAACTTCCCGTAAAATGATAAAAAGATATGCTCGATTCGGGGCAAAGTTTGGGGGGGAAACCCAAAAGGAAAAGGGGTAGTAACATTTGGGAGACAGTCTTGTGACCCCCTTCCCGTTGGGGGCTGAACATTTTCTTTTTGGGAAAAATTGCTCCTGGGAACCGTTGCATGGTGGCAACCATGTGGTTGCAGGATGTTATGGACATACCTTTGGGGGCTGCCAGGGTTTGCCCCCGGATTAATACTGGGGTGACCGTGTTTTTGTAGGAAATGGCACCCCATACCATCACCCCAAACTGTGGAAGGGGTGTCCCGTAAAACAAAGACAGGATTGGGGGCGTGCAGCCGGGGTCTCCACAAACAAACATAACTGTCATCATTGTTTGAGATTGAATTTGGGTACGTCTAAAAAACGGCCTGGTCCCTTTCCCGCTGAGTCCATTTTCCTCTTGGCGGCACCATTTCCAAACAGGCTTAAAGGTGGCGTCAAGACAGCACACGTAATGGGCGCCGTGACCCCAAAATTTCCTTCAGTCATGTGCCTTCGTATGGTTCTAAGACCGGGGCCCTTGTTAAAGGTCCTGTGTCTGGATGAAAAACCCGATGAAGCTTTTTGGTTTGGGTACCATGCATTTTTTTGTTTTGGGGTCTTCTCGACAACTGGTCTGTCGGGGGTCTTGAGCCTATCTTCATGTAAATGACATTCCCCATCACTGGTCCCAACACCTCCTCAAAACACAATCAGGAAGGGGCCCAATTGGGGGGGGCTCCGCCTGGGTGACCACCCAGCTTCCAAACGTGCCAAAAGGGTTCTCCCCCCCCTCAAACCCGCGACAGCTGCTCATTTGTTTCGAAAATGGCGTGATGGCATTCACCTCCTCTTTTTTTTGTAAACTATTCAGCACACTCAAACAAGCTTTGGTTACCTGTTTTATACTCCACAGAGAACGACGTTAAAAAGCCCTCTACCCCTTTTATACGTAATGCCAATATTGCTGCATTTTTAATTATTGCATATCTCTCAATTTTGTACCTTTCCAAGTTTTGTTACGATCCCAAAAATTTTTTCTTGGTGCGCTAATTTTTTTTGTCCATGAGTGTATTTGTAACAACAACTATTTGTTATTTTATATGTCACCATTTTTGTCATACAACTATCAACACAGGGATGTAACCATTTCAAACAACTCAATTTGTTTTGGTAAAATATTTTACCCATTAATATTTTTATAAATTCCAATTCACGGTGTAGATGTGATTGATACCAAATGTCTTTAGTAAGCCACACGTTAATGTAAAAAGCAGATGTTGATTATTTGTGAATTATGTACTAATTTGGCAAGGAGTCGGCATTTCTATACACCCAAAAAAAATGGATTGACTAAAAAAAAGATTTCTCGAATTTATTTTGTTTTGAGTTAATAATTTATTTGGTATCATTTATTATAAAACTTGATAGGTGAGGGAGAGTTGTTAAAAAAGTAATAAAAAATAAAAGGATCGTTTGTTTAGTGAAGAATTCACACTTTTTGGGAACATCTCGCCAAATGTGGCGGATCTACCGAGTGATTGAACTGCGGAGGGTTTCCCTGTGTTTGGCAGAACCTTGGGGTTTTTTTTGGAAAACGGTGTTTGTTGTTTTCTAGTTCACGGGTGATTTTTGTGACCAGCTACTCTCCCCTCCATTTCATTAAATGTGTAAGTCATAAATTGATCATATTTTTTTCAATTTAAATTCCTTTTTGTAATTAAGGCCTGGCCCGATTGGTTAAAATTTTAAATTTTGAGGGAAAAAATTTTAAAATAAAGCAAAAAGTCAAAAATTAACTTAGTTACTTGTGCTTCTGTTCAATCGCATATTGTAAGGTGTGTTTTCTAATGTGTCGATTCCATGAATTTGTGAATGTCACTTTCTATAGTATTACTGTCCAAAAAACTCTGCTTTACGATCGGTCCCCTTTTTAACAAACATTAACTAGTTCTTTCAGTGATATAAAATTATTTGGTAAAGGATCCCATACGTTTAATATAATATTTTCAATTTTTACTGTGTTTTTACTGCACTACTTCCGCACAGTTTTCCTTCTACTTCCAAAATCAAGTCTTCAAATTTTGTTTTCCATGCTACGCTGCTCCGAAATTCAACTAATTCCATTTCTAAATTATCGATGCAAAGCCACATAAATTGGGTTAAATCCATTGTTTCAAATTCTGCTTTGTATGGATACGAAATAAAGTGAAATGAATTTTCCAAACTTTTAAATTGATTGAATTTCTAATCAAAAGCTTGCTTTATTTCCTGCGTAATCATTAAATATTTTTTAATTGCATTTTCTTGAATGTCAATGGAGTTTTCAAAAATTATTGTGTTCTGAAAAAGTTATTATAACTGAGGAAAATATTTCATAATTTTCTTTTCCAAATCCTTAGAAAAGATGTCAAGTTTCATGATAAATATTTTAATATTTTGAAACATCGTTAAAACAATAGATTCATGCCCTTGAAGTTTTTTATTCAGTTCGTTAAAAAGCTGAGTGATGTCGCATAAGAACATTAAATCATTTATGAAATGTATATTGAGTAATACATCGAAACTATTGTCTTTTTAAATTAAAAAGAGCTTAAGGGGACATGGTAGCGATTTACACAAATTTTTTTAATTTAATGATTTTCATAATTTTTTTGATGTATGTATGATGTAAAACAGATTTTGTGCTCAAAATTTCATGAAACGCTAACCAATTAGTTTTTTAAGGGAAACACTTGAAACTCATAAGTGATTTCAAAATGCTACTCCTACAAAAATTGACGTACATATATGAAATTTGATTTACAAGTACGTCAAACTATTTATAACAAAATCTGGTATGGGTTTTGCGATAACATGATTGGTATTAGTACAAAACTTCTTTTTTATGAATGGTTATTGAAAATTCCTTAAAAAAATGTGTAAATTCTAAATTTAATTATTTTTGAAAAAATAAGTATTGCTTTAATTGAAAAATGCACATACCAACTTTTATTCCATGTACTATTGGGTTGTTCGGAAAGTAATTTCGTTTTTTTTTTGTGGAAATGAAAGACAGATTTCGTAAAATAAACAAATACTTTATTAAATTATATATTGGCCGCTCTAGTCCAACACCTTTTGCCATCTTTCTGGTAGTAGCATAATTTCACTCTCATAAAATTTTTGGTCTTTTACTGGCAAAAAACTGATCGAGGTGGTTTTGACCTCCTCATTTGAGGTGAAGGTTTTACCGTCTAAAAATTTTGTGAGTGAAAGGAAAATAAAATAATCTGATGGTGCCAGGTCTGTAGAATATGGTGGATGTAGCATTGTATTTCATTCAAGCTGTAAAGCTTTTGGCGAGTGACCAAATTTGTGTGAGGTCTCGCGTTGTTTTGGTGAAACACTACACCTTTCCTGTTGATTAGTTCTGACCTTTCTGTTGAAGTGTATCATTCAGTTTGTCCAGCTGATGACAGTAGACTTCCGAATTAATCGTTGTGTTATCCGGTAAAGCTAAAAAACGATTCCTTTAAAATCCCACCAAACAGACAGTATCACCTTTTTTGGTGAATATCTGCTTTGGAAATGGTTTGAGCCGGTTCATCTTTTTGCTCCATGACCTCTTGCGTTTGACGTTGTTGTATACAACCCGTGTTTCGTCCCAGTGATGATGCGCTTCAAAACGGATCATTTTCGTGACGTTTGAGAAGCGAATCGCAGACGTCAATGCGGAGAGGATAAATCCGCGAGGCCTTTCAAGTGGTCATAAACTGTTGAATTTGATAAATTTAACCTTAATCCGATCTCAAGTGTTATTCGCCGGTTCGCATCAACTAATGCCTTTATCGCGTCTTTATCAGCTTCAACCGGCCTTCACGAACGTGGTGCATCTTCGACATCAAAATTGCCGGGATCGAAATTTAGTGAACCAGTTCTGGCACTGGCGTACTGTCAACACACCTTCTCCATACACATCGGTCAATTTTTTTCTGGCTTGAACAGCATTTTACCCTTTCTGTAGTAAAACAGTAAGATATGTCGAAAATGCTGCTTATCGCTCTCCATATTTAAAAGGGCACCAACCAAACACTACTGCGTAGAATTAATTGGAATTTTTCACACACAAGCCTTGCTATATGAGCTCTCAAAGCAAATAAAAATTATACGGCATAAATGTAAAGTTGGGTGTAAAAAATACAATTAAATCCTCTGTCGGGAAAAAACGAAATTACTTTCCGAACAACCCAATATTAGAAATAAGTGAAAAAAATTTTCAAGTATTAAACACAATAGGAAAAAAGCCTTAGCATTTTAAATGAAGACAAACTATACTCTATAACAAAACAAAAAAAAAAAAAAAAAAAAAAACGACGCACAACAAGAACGAATTGTCCAATAAAGATAAAAATTGGTTTGTAAAAAGATTATGTACAGAATAGAAAACGATTAAAATTTCAGAAAAATTAAATGATTTATTTCATAGTTACAAAGTAACGAACTCAATAAGGTGTTGAACCACCTGTAGCCTGATTGAAAGCTGCCACACAACTAGCCAAAGAATGATTAAGTAACCTGATGCTCTCTTGCGGTATTTCTTACCAAACTTGCTCCAATTGTCAGTCCAGGTCACCAACATTTCCTGGTACATGCAGTCGCCTTCCCATCATATCCCAGACATGCTCGATTGCAGAGAGGTCTAGCGATCCCGCTGACCAAGGAAGTGTAAGACAGATCATAGAAACACGTGCCATATGGGGTCTGGCATTATCTTGCTGAAAAATAAGGCAAGGGTAGCATAACAGTTCTCAAAGTGTTGTCGACGTACGTTTAAGTGTGCCTGTAATGACGACCAAAGGGGTCCGGCTGTCAAAAGAAATGGTACCCCATACCATAACGCCTCGTTGAGGGTCTGGGTGGCGTGCAATAGTGAACGCAGGATCGGCGCGCTGCCCTGGACGTCTCCAGACATGTCTTCGACGATTGTCAGGACACAGTTGGAAGCGGGATTCGTTGCTAAACCCTATACATTCCCAGTCAACATGGTTCCCACCTGTTCGAGCCAAGTATCACTGTAATCTGGCTCGACAGTGTGGAGGCGTAAGTGCAGTCGGTACGAGCGAAATTTCGCTCTATCAAACGTCTGTGAATGGTCATGATGGACACTCGTGTGCAGGTCGCACGTCTAATGGTTCATAACGATGAATCAGGCGCTGCGACAGCTGATTTAACAATCAATTTGTCCTCCCTATCTGCTGTGTCCCTAGGTCGACCGCTACCATCGTGACTCTGAAATCTGCCATTGTCTTCCCATTCTTGCCAGCATCTTCTAATGGCCACATCACTTCGATTATATGACGAGCGATTCTCCGATTTGCTCAACATGCCTCTTTCAATCCAATGATACGACTTCTTTCAAACTCTGATAACAAATGCTCGTAATGAGCTCGAATTCTGCGGCAAAACATTAAAATATTTGAAAGGTATTCTAAATTGCAATGCCATAGAAACTTTGACCATCAGATTGAGAATCGCTTAGTTAATTAATCGCTAGGTTATGAACATTCCCTGTTTAATGCAGTCGCCTTCCCATCATATCCCTGACAAGCACGATTAGAGAGAGATATGGCAATCTGGATGGCCAAGGTAAAGTTTGACAAGCTGCAAGACAGTTCATAGCAACACGTACCGAGTATTGTTTGGCGTTTCCTTGCCGAAAAGTGAGGCCAGGGTGCCGCTAAAGGAAAGGTAGCAAAAACCGTTCTCAGAATGTTGTCGACGTACTGTTGTGCTGTAAGTGTGCCCCTAGTGATGACCAAAGGGATCATAAGAAATGGCACCCCTGACCATAACTCCAGGTTGAGGGCCTGTATGGAGTACAATAGTGAAAGCAGGATCGGCACGCTGCCCTGGGAGCCTCCAGGCACATCCTCGATGATCGTCAGGACACAATTGGAAGCGGGATTATTCAATAAACGTCCCCAGTCAGCATGATTCCAATCTGATCGAGCTAAGCATCACTGTAATCTGGTTCAACAACGTGCAGGTGTTAATGGCAGGTGGTGTAGCCGTAGGTACAGCCATAAATTTCGCTCTATCAGCCGTCTGCGATTGGTCATGGTGGACACTCTTGTGCGTGTCATACACCTGATGGTTGATAACGATGAGTCAGAACGCTGTGACAGCTGATCTGACAGTCAATCTGTCCTCCACCATCTGCTATGTCCCTAGGTCGACCGCTACCATCATAACGCTGAAATTTGTCACATTCCATCCATTATTGCCAGCATCTTTTAATGGCATCATCGCTTCGACTCATATGACAAGCGATTCTCCGATTTGCCCAACCTGACTCTTTCTGTTCAATAATACGACCTCTTTCAAATTCTGACAGTGGCTTGTAATGAGCTCGAATCCCTCGGTGAGACATTTTTCCAGTCATTGAATGGTATCCTAAATTGCAATACAACCGAAATTTTGACCATCAGACTGAGAATCACTTCTTATAGACACCTGCTGAGTGTGCAGTTCGATGCGCTGTAGCTCCCGCTATTCATTCATTGGACACTAAATTTTAATCATTTGCATGTTCGATACAAATGTCTTTGCATACGAAATTTCATTACAATCGGGCATCTCTTTCTTGGTGTATCGTGTTCGTTTTTTTGGTATAGAGTAGTTTTTATTTCCAAAGATAAGTCAGTTTATAAAGTTTTGATTGACCACTGGGTTGTGAATAAAAACAAATGTTAAAGTTATCACAACTCCACGCTTTGTTAATCTTAGAGCTTTCAAATTTTGTGAGTTTGTAGAAAAGTATATAAAAAATAATTTATGCTATATATAAAAAAAATTATATTTGATTTTTTGACCGATTTTTGTCAATTGAATCGTACTGTGTCGCTCTTCTTATAAAGTCACAAAGCAATTAAGGACTTGGCTGAAATTAAGCAATCGTTGTTGTTGTATGTCAAAATCCCAGAATATTGGCATTCAATTTCCTCTAAGAATTATGCAAATTGCCGTTTATAAAATTGATTATTTTTATAACAACTGAGAGACATTATACTGAAAAATGTTTTTTAAAACCATGTGTGTTTCGCACATAAACTTATTGGTGCATTATACAATGAAATTCAATCAGATAATGTGAAATATATTTTGCTTAAGATACTGAATAAATCCAATGTTTTTCTCTACCGTACTAGGTGCACCGTCTGAAGGTCAGTATCCATTTCTTGATATGCAATATCAAATACTTGAACAATATCAAGACCTATACACTTCCCTATCAACGTTATTAGTTTTATTAACTCTTCTTTCATTATATATATATTTCCATATTTATACCGAGCAAAAACTACAAATTGTGCATAACCATTTACATCATTGCTCTCATCTAAAACATTTCTGCATAAGGGGTCACAGGGGTGTTGAATTTCTCTAGAGGTTTGAAAATATAAACAATTTTCAACAGGTATAATTCTTTTAAATTTAAATTAAATGTTTCAAATCTTTAACACATTATTTATTAAAAAAATGGGGCTTCAGAACAGTATAAAAGTTTTAAAATAAAATAAAAATTTAAAAAATCATAAGTATATGAAAATTCTATAATAAATATTAAGGTTTTTTTTCGTTCCCACGCAAATTTTCTAAAATGGGCCTCCGTAAAAAATTTACAAATTAAAAAAATGCATCATACTCTTTAAACCCTACCAAATTTTTAGTATTATATATTTTTTTGTTTTAAAATTTTTTGAAATATTCAATTTTTCAATATTTATTAAAAACTATTTTTTTATTTATTAAAATATAAAATATTATTCTATTCAAAAAAATAGCTACATTAATAATAATCAAAATTTTAAACAACTTATGGGCTAGTAATTAAATACTATTTTAAAAATAGCATGCCGATGAAAAATTTTTTAAAATATTTTTATAGAAAAGTCTCTTATTTTCATATGTTTAAAATTTTTTTAAAATTAGATTATATTTTAAACATTTTATACTTTTCTGAACCCCTTTCCCCTTTATAAAAAATTTTGTAAAAATTCAAATTTTTTTAATTCAAATTTAAAAAAATTATACCTGTTTGAAATTTTTTTTTTTCAACCTCTAAAAATTTAACCCCCTTTTAAATAATTATCGTTATGTTTTTTAAAAAAATTTTTTTCTAATTCTATTACTTGATCTTCAATCATATTGCGACTTAAAGGTTACACATTTATACGCTTCATAAGCAAGTATTTTTCTTTTAAATCAGCAAACAATGTAGGACTACATTCTAAAAACGCCTTTTTTTTTTAAACAAATTCTCCTTCTGAGAGGTTTGCCGTGGCGAGCAATGCAAAGGGCAACTTGAAAACTATAGCAATTGTAATGTTATTTTTTTGGAACCAAAGAACTTTTTAAAACATGCTCTGTGAAAAATTCTATTTTTTCTTTTGTAAAAAATACGTTTTTCTTTCTTCATCTGTTGACATGCCGAGATTAAAATGCAACTTTTCAAAGTGTCTTTTTACATTATAGGTCACTTTTTCATTACAAATTATACATATAACCATTTTATTCTTTTCAATCGCACCATATTTATCAACCCATTCAGCTTGATATGGCCTGGAACGTGTATGAATTGTTTTTAATGTTTTAACCGCCGACATAGTACAGGACTACAATTAAAAATATATTTATAATTAGAATACAATAATGTTTGAGAAGAAATTTTGTATTAACATACTTATATAATATTTATACACATCAATACACCTTACTTTTAAATGCGTTCGAAATGGATGCCACTAAATTCAATACTGGTACAGGCGCCAGTGTCGAGAATAACAGACATGCGCATGGTACCCATTGGCGCCTCACTAGGTGAAAAAGAGAAGGGATGATATAAGTACTATGTAAGTCTCTTTCTACAAACATAACAGAACATAACCGTACAAAAGTGCATTTTATTCGAAGAAAGTGCTTCTATCCTTACGCTGCGTGGTTATTTCATCAAAGCGGGTTCAAAAATTGCTTATCTTTTTATTACAGATTTCAAATCTACTTATTAAATCTACATTTTACAGTTAAACTATACAAAAAAATTTGTAAAAGAGTTTTTATTTTAAAATATAGGATTAGATAATTAAAATATGAACATAAAAACATAAATGAAAACATCGGGTGCGCAAATTTTGCTACATCTACGTTCCCCGTATAGAAATCGTGGGATGCACAGCAAGAGGGTTAAATAAGATTATTTGCTTTGGTTTGTCGATTTTTTCAACAAACAAAGTGTGAGTAAAAATATTTGCTTTATTTGATGTTTTGTAAACCTTTTTGCTTTATCTCAAATATTACACACTTTCATATTAGTTTGTTGTCATTTGCGTAACTTTGGAATAGTAATGATCAAAATAAAGGTTAAAGACAGCATTTAAATTGCTTTTGTGTCAATGCAGTGCTTGAAAAATTACAAATAGAATATAAATGACCCACTCAAATTAGAAAATCTAAATAAACCCGCATAGACAAACAAGTAGTTGCCTAGCATTCATAGGTCTTAAAAATCATGCGTGGGTCAGTGTTTGACCCACGGGTCACAGCAACAGCAAAGATCCTGTGTGAAAATGCATTGTCTCCCGTAACGTACTCCACAACCCTCGCATTGCGGGAGGGGGGCACAGGACTCTTCGCCTGTATAAAACTCTAACGGCTCTGGCGCCAAGAAGTGTATTTAACCTATTTATAAAATATTAAAGGCAAATATCCTGACTTTGCTGGGGGCTAATATTCTCCGTTACTCCACTGATATTCTCCCTAATTTATATCTTCCTTTTTCTCCTAATGTTCTCTGTTTCCACAAAGATAATGTCTGGCACCTCTTAACAGGTGGGGATGATTTCATCTCGAAACAATCTTCGCGGACTTAAGCACTCCAAGGCCAGCTCAACGGTCTCTTTCTATGATGTTAATGGAGTGAAACCGCGTGTCCCTACTTCGTTCTATATCAACTGGCGCTGAAAATCTTTGCTCAAACTGAAACGACACTCATCGGTAAAAAGAACGTTAGTCCATTGATGAGACGTCCAGTCTTTTTGACACAACTGTAAAAGGTGCCGCCAATGAGCTAAATAATGGCATACAGAGCTCGAGATGCATACCATACTGGCAAATAATCATTTGGAAAGCTTTCCAAGCATTTGAAACTACATTTTCATCAATTTCAGACTTATGTACATCACTTGTCAAACTATGCCCCTCTTCTGGCTTACCAATCATTCTAGCACATGTAAAAGTTTCCTGGTGGTTTCTTGTAGCCATTATTAACATATGATTTCACTTTAACTTGCAGGAAATGTCTGGAAATGTCTATTTCTTCCTTCTTTTTAAATTGTCTTGGCACTCAGCGCGCACATTTCAAGCGTTTGCTTGCCGTAATGTCCCTTCTAATGTCATAGTACTGACATTTGCATGACATCACCTTTCTACTCAGCTACTTTTTCACTGTGCTGGTCTCAAAAAAAGACTATTTTAACAATTTCATGGTTGAATGCTGAAAAATGCATTTGTTTGTTTTACATACTTCTGTATTAAATATATCATATGTATTACGTACAGTATATAAATCACGAAGAAATTAGTTGATAGAACATGATGAAGTAGAGTCCCAAAAACTCGGCACTCGATAACCCGGATAACTCGGCTACCCCACTTGCAAACCCGTTCTAGGTCCAGTATTCCTTTGTCTGGCATCAATCAAGCTGTCATTCTCCTTTCTTTCTGCAAATGATGATGTTCAAAGTCTTAGACCAGAACTTAGAGAAAATTAACCTATTGGATGTTGTTGGCTGAGTGCGGACACCTGCAACGAGTTAATTAACATTAGGGCGCTCCCGGTGAAATTTCTTCGATCATGAGGGGGGGATGAGTTCGTTGAACATGATGATGTAGAAAAAGTAAACTTACTGGACTTACCGAAAAAAGTGTGTGTGTATTAAATCTTCAATTAATCAGAAAAACACCGTGTAAGATTCGCCTGACTTCGAAAACTATACTCTAAATATCACTGCCATCGGAATCTAAAAAGAAGGGAACTTGGACAAAATGGAGGAGGCGTGAATAAACTGCTTAGGCTCCCTTCACACCAAACGATTCTGATTTATTCGCCATCATTCACATCTGATCGACCAGGATTCGGCTTCGTCACCAGCCTTTGCGTCTTTCATTCCCAAGTTAATATCCGGTATGTCAATGTTAACTACTATTACAATCAGTGAAGCTATTGATGTTGCGACTTGATAATGATGATGATACCGCTACCGATGATGTAGTTGCAATTTGTCTGCGCTTATCAGTACTAAAAGATGATCTCAGATATAAAACCAGGCACATTCACCGCTCAGATACATAGATTTATGTATCATGCTCTTCTTTATGCTAACATTGAACGCCTGATCATCGTCCTATTAGCGCGGTAGCTGCTGTACCATTGAGTCCACATCCACGGGTACATTAATGGCGTCGCAACCAACGTATCTGCATGAATGACAGTCGCGGTGACACTAGACATGCACTAATCTGATCTAATCCGCTCGAACCTGACAATGTGGGAACTTTGTCCGAGTCTAGTGAGTTTTTACACGCAGCGCACAGTTTAAAGTCAGTCACTAGTTCTTCAGGGAAAGTATTATGTAGCAGCGGCGAGTGTTTTTCTCTTGTTGGCTTCAATGAGCGCAGAAACCATAGACGACTACACACATCACACTTACGTCCGTATGGATTGTTGACAAACGTCGTAATGAAAAGTGCACTAGATGCTGTCCAATGTGTCTTCATAAACGACCATCGAACACAATCGATGCCTACACAGTCCGGTGTCAATATAGAGGCGATTTCATCATCCACACTTGCATAATTTCAACCGCCCCAGCTGCAGATGTACTGGCACCGTCGTTGATCCGCTCGGTCGCATTCATTCTTTTACTTTCCCAGCACTGCATGACTCACCCATATGGTGTTGTATTGGTACCATCCGATTGCTCTTGAGACGCCCTTTTCTGCGGTATACGATTTCTGTGGACTTGGCTTTTTGACGCGTATAGGCCGACATTATATATTTTTGGTAATACTTTTTTATTTTAACTCATTATATTCAATGTCACTATTTTACATTAATATTTTATACACAATCGATAGATTTTGATGAGAGTTGTTGATATATGAGAGTTGTTGAAATATTCACTAGAAAAGGGGGCACCAGTTCGAAAAAGGTTGGGAACCTATGATCTAGACCATAGGTTCAACCTTTTGAACTGGCCAATGAATATTTTAATACCCCCACTAAGAAATAAGATCGTACATAATGCATGGTGAAAATTAAATAAAAAAAATTACTAATAGATAGAATGTTGTTGGAATTGAAACGCTACTGAATTTCTTCTTTATTTAAAAGAAAAATAAAAGTTTTAGCTTTTCCTGTTATAAGGACAGGCAGGGTTTTGATGATACGAAATTCCATAATAAACTATTTTTCTAAAAAAAAAATTGAAGTTTCGGGGACATCAAAAACAAAGTTTTTAAAGAT
>BMAV01004520.1:0-14356 GCA_019973955.1 Trichonephila inaurata madagascariensis | reverse complement strand
AATTTCTTAATTTTTTCAGGAAACAAATTTCGAAAATTCTTGTATAAGATTCTAGTTTTTTTTTTAACCTTATAAACATTTATAATTACCTGTTAGGAATGTGTGATATGTCCTTTGATAAGGTTTCCTTCTTTGTTGGGACAATGATAATTTTTTCTAACGTTGGTGCATCTGAAATGATATATTTCAATCTCATCAGTATCATAATTGTCTGTGAACAAATCTTTTCATGCAAGAAAATTTGCCTAAAGAGAATTTGATTGTCTAGCACAAATACCATCTTGCATTACAAAATTTAAAATTTTTTAAATATTATTTACTAAAGAATTATAATAGACTTGGAAAATGGGTGCAAATATGGAATGTAAAATAACCGGATCCACTCGGTAGATTTTAATTACTTTTGCTATTGCTCTTAAAATGTAAACTGCGAATATCGACGAATTAATATTGGATCTTATGCCATTCTCGCTAAAGAAACATTATTATTTCAGGCGTTTCTCAGTAGTTTTGATCAGTTGAGATAGTTACTAAATTTATTTACTTTATAAAGGTAGAAATTTTAGGTAGATTCTACAGGGTGTGGCAAAAAAACTCGGACAAATTTCTTGCCTCCCAGAATAGTTAACGAATTTCCTTTTAATTGGTGTGTTTTCATGTTTCTTTATCTAACAATTTAATAATTAAAATATTTTTAAATATATTTCTTGGGTTTTACTTTGATTTATGTGTTTTTGATAATGACGAGCAAACGATCTGCTATTTTAAAATTGTTTCAGAAAGGAAAACGACATTTCGTCTGCTGAATGCACCTCGTCAAACAGTGTCCGATGCAATCTGCCGTTTCGAAGAGCTTGAACAATGATGGTCGACGTCCAGGAAGTGGGCAAAAACGCACTTTAAATACTTCGAGGAATCGTAAGGCCGTCGAAAAGCGAGTCCAGAGAGATCCACGGGTTTCCATGAGACAGATCGCTCGCGACATGGGAATAAGTGACAGATTGGTGAGACCAATAACGAAAACGGAGCTTGGACAAATTGCGAAAAGTTCATCTTCTCACTGAAAAAAACAAACTCGTACGGCTCCGAAGATGCCGAAAACTTTTGAGACGAGCCGCAAGTCAGCGCTGGGAGAGATTCTTTTCACTGATGAGATGCTCTTTACTGTTCAACAAATTCATAACTCCCAAAACGATACAATCTGGTGTGTGGACGCTCCAAGCACCTCGGCAATTGTTGAACATCGCCAATATCCAAAGTCGGTCATAGTCTGGGGCTTAATTTGCGTAAGTGGCAAAACACCTTTGGTTTTTGTGGAAGAGGGCGTTAAAATCAATAAAAAAGTATACTAGAGGGACATTATTGAAGCTGTTGTACTTCCGTGGGACCAAAAGCATTTCGGAAATGCAAATTGGACGCTTTAAGACTCTTCCCCAGTTTAAAAAGCCCAAAAGACACAAGAGTGGTGCAAGACGAATTTTCTAGACATGATATCATCTGAAGAATGTTCATCTACTCGCCGGCTCTCAATCACATGGATTGCAGTGTATGGTCAATTTTAGAGTCCAAGGACAGTACTAATTCGCACAAAATTTTGGACTCTCTAAAGCAATCTAAGGGAATGGGGTATATTAAAGGTAAAAGACTTGAGATTCATTGTTGAAAATTTCTGCAAGCGTTTGCGCCCCAGCATTGCTGCAAACGGTGGTCACTTTGAAACCAATCACATTTATTTATTAGTACGAGTGTACTATTATTATATTATTTGTTATATTTTGTTAATCTCTAAATTTTTTATAAAGTTATATAAAAATTGTTTGTCCGGTTTTTTTTTTTGCTTCACCCTGTATTTATAGGGTGCATACTATTATACACATTGTCAAACTGCATTGAAAACTGTAAATATGGCGCTGTGAAGCAACACGAGAGCTATTGGTAATGGATCTAATAAATTTGAGCCTGGGTCAAGTAACTAGGAGATCAGAGTTGGTACCTCATTCTCCCTTATTCCACATCACTTCAAAGTGAGTACTTTGAGACACACCATATTTAACGTGCAACAGTCCCTCAACACAGGTTGTCTTCACTGACATCCAGACTCTCACTCACGAATTGCCAACCTCGAGTTCTTTACCATGTTGGTCATCCCAGTGGCGTAACGTACATCTGGAGCCGTAGGTAACCTGGTAGTTAGAGCATCGAACTCCAAACCGGAAGTTCTGGGCTCGATGCTCGATGCTACCAAATACCCTCCGAATACACACGGAGTGCGTGCTCGTTAAATCAGTGGGTCCGAAAGTCTTGTGGGTAGTCGCAGCTGAAACCACAAGTGCAGGGACCTGGAGAATATTTCCCTCCCCTCCAGTTCCATACCTAAATTAAGGAGGTGGAGATCGGGGTGTCGCCATCTATCATAAAGAAGTTCAACCTGTCTCATAGGCACTGGCAACATTCCTTCCTTCCCTTCGGGAATTTCACCTAGCTAAATCGTACTGTCACCTGTATGGTGCTCGAGGCTAAGGCCAACGACAGGCATACATCTAGCCCCTTGCCACAATGAATTTCGTGTGGCCTCGATCTGACACTGTTGATTAGGTGTCATTAGCAATAACAACACCCCCGCAACCACAGCATTGCTGGGTTGCCCAGGACTTCAGGGGGTCCAAAGCCAGGGTGACGCCAAGTATGTATTCAACCCATTTATAAAATATTAAAGGGAAAACTTAGCAGGGCCTAATATTCTCTGTTAAGCTACTGGGTCACCCCAACCTCCCCCTGTAGGGCTCATCGTAAAGTGTGTGAGAGATGGGTGGTGGTATAAATTTAGAATTCTTTTACATACTTCTTAAATGTGCGTGTACTATAGTTTGAAAAATATCACTCTATAATGTAATATATAGAACTATTATATTAAAAAACGTAAACATGCATATTTACTTTCAGCAATGAAAAGCAAATTATCCATAATGCTATGCTCCTCTCCATAATCTACAAAACTGTCGACAGCAATTAAGAATTTGGCTTCAAGTCTTGTAACAATATTTGAAGCAGCCTGAAGTATTACGAAAAAAATATTGATAAGAAAGAATTAGTAAAGTATAAATGATTGAGAAAAATAAAAAGGAATAATGATATTTTCTAATAGATTACAAATCACGATGCTGTTAGAAACTTTTAAATTAATTACTTATAAATTGAAAAACAAAATATTTATGTTATTAAAAAATAATAATACTTAAATACTATACTTTTTAAAGTGCTATGTGTTTAAGTGTTTGGTTTAAATAGTTTTATTAAATTAATATGAATTTTTAATCAAAGTATTAATTTAAAAAAAAAGGTAAAGTCTTACCCTAGCTCCAAGGAAGGGCTGAGGTCCACTCCAAATAGCGCCAATGCTTGTAGCAGCCAACATGGCATACATAGCTTCTTTCCTGTTGGACATGTAGCCTAAAAACATTATTTATTACGCATTTAATTTTATTAAAAATATGTTTGTTTCATTTTAATATTTGAGAGTCTTTTTTCAATTCCATCTATTAGTTCACACTCTCTATATGTTTATTATATAATCTTGGTGGAATTTTCAATCGTTAATTAAATACATTTTAAAGCGCTCAATTTTGTGCTGAAATTTTATATACATGATTATTTTGGATGACAATACAGTAATTTAATCATAACTAATAAAAATTAATTGATTAAAGCTAATTATTCAAAGAATTACAAATACAGCCCCGTTGGCATCATTTTTGGCGACTTGTATCAAAACTTGAAAATGTTTTTTTCTCACTTTCAAAGCACTCATTTGAGCTGAAATTTTCTATACAGTATTGTTTGGGGTTAAAATACTACAATTTAATTATAATTAACTAAAATTAATTGACTGAAACTAATTATGTAAAGAATTACAGATACAGCCACTATGGTTTCATTTTTAGCGACTTGGGTCAAAACTTGGGAAAAAGATTTTTTTTCTCACGTTTTAAAGCATTCAGTTGAACTGAGATTTTATATACAGGATTGTTCTGAATGACAATACGATACTTAAATGATAATGAATAAAAATTAATTACCAATTAATGTTGTGATTCTGTCCTATGTATATAAATATTTAAATTAATTGTAACTATTTAATAAAAAGTAGCTAAAATAAAAAATTTTCCTTGTTGATCTAAGTAGGAATTGACTCAATTTTTTTTATTACTTGTTTCTTTCAATGCAATTAATAATTTGCCGTTTGTAACATGGTTATTTTTAATTTATTTAATTTCTTTCTGTATCGTTCTCATGCGTTAATTTCAACACAAATTATTGTCGTTATTTCAAATTGATACAAAAAAATTGGTTTGGGAATTGTTCTTTTAAAATAATTGCATTCCGAATTTCTACAAAATCTAATGTTTTCTTGTATATTTGCATAACATGTTACAAATTTGTCTTGCCAAACAAGAATGCAATTTCATGTTTATGTATTTATACATTTCATTTTTGGTAGCCAAATATCCATGCTGGGGTATTTTGTGAATTACTTCCATTTTATATTCCTGAGGACATTCTGGAACTGGTTTTGATGGTGAGATAGCTGCTGTTAGGATAGCTTTACAACAACTTCTAATTAGAAATTTGACTTTTATTAAGGTATCCAACTACGTTCGGAATCCTGATTTTAAAAAAGCGCATAAATGGATAATTTTCATGATATTTAGTGTCACTTGGATTAGAATACATGTATAAAATTGTTTAAAGGACATTTTGACAAAAAAAAAGTATTTAAATACAATATTTTCTCAAAAAAATTAACTTAGAATAATATTTTATTCAAAATGTCCTCCTTTTATAAAAAAATTTCTAAAATAATGATATTTGTGTGTGCTTATATAAAAGTAAAGACTTCTCCAGATAGTCTGACTATTTTTTTTTAAAATTCACATTATTTTCAAAGTTACACCATTGAAATAATTATCGAGATGTTTTTCTTAAAATTTCTCCCCAATGTAAAAATGTATGGAGCAAAAAAATCTAACTTCCTAAGGTATATATTTCAAAAATTCTAGTCGAGCTCTATAAAATCTAAACCTATATACAGGTTTAGAAATATTATTATAATAGAAGCATTTTTCACAAAAGGAGAATATTTTGAAAATGGATCATTCTATGTTTTTGTCAAAATAGTACTTAAATAACTTTTATTGTAATAATTATTCTTAAAACAATTTTATATACATTTAATTTATGTGACACTAAATATCATAAATAGTATCCATTTATATGCTTAAAATCACAACGTAGTCGATACCTTGCTGTTATTGTATGATTTAAAGGCTACTATTCAAGCTATTGATTCTGATGCTGCTGCTATATCTTAACGTGTACTTTAATACCTCGACTTACGAGAATTCGGAGCTACATGATTTCGTCTCGTGCAGAGATTCGTCTTCTTTGCTTTCAGTGCTACACCACCGATTACCCACCCCCGCTTCCCGTTGAGTTGCGCTTGAAGAAGTTGTCGGTTTTCCGAGGCAAATAAATTTCGAAGTGAATGGTGATGACCTTCAGGAACCCCTGAATTCTCATAATCAGGAGCTGACAATGGATGAACTCATAGAAATGCATGAGCAAGAGCAAGATATTGAAAACTTTGAGTCTTTAGATCCAGTTCAATCAGAAGGGAAATTATCAGTTGTTCATAGAGGACTTCAATCTCTAGTTGAAAAGAGTTACAAATTTGCAAGTAAATATGCATGCAATGAAGAGCCACTTTTTCAACAAAAACAAGGGAGCGGAAAACAGCTGGGCAAGCTTCAAATGAAATGTTGAAGAAAAATTTTTGGACCGCAGGTGATTGTTTTAGAGTTAGATTTTATGAAACCTTCCACACCTGAGAGGTCGCCAAAGTGGTGGTAATACGCGAACCAATTAGTGGCCATCCTATGAGGAAATTTCGCTGGTTCCCCAGAAAATGGAATAAACTTCTACTCATCACAGTACCCGCAGCGGAAAAATCTAGAATACTTAACCCTTAACTTCCCCACTGTTGCATTTCTGCACAAATATATGATTTATTTTAATTTAACAGACTCAATATTTTAATTACCCACAACACTTATCTGAGAAAAAGATTACTGCAACGAAATACATGCTAATTTTTTGTCACTAGATAGAAGTACATTTTTCCAGAAATCACACAACAATTATAAAAAATCTCTGATGCTCAAAGAACTGTAAGCTTTTTTATATAAAAAAAGAATCCTTTATATATTTTAAGCTTCATCTTGTTTATTGACAAAATAAATTACCAGGTAAAAAATATAAACATTTTATGTTTATTTAAAAGTAATTTTGATTTTCTAATGGAAAGAAGTTTGAAAGAAATTTTATTTTAATTATATGTTGCAGGTCTGCAACATTGGTCTTCGGTTACCATTTTGACATGGCCAAAACATTAAGCAACCAACTCAAGATGAAATTGATAGATATATGGCCGCGAATGGACGAATTGGGTGAATTAAGTGAGGATGGTCTCTTGAATATTCTTGATGATGACGTTGATTTTTACCGATCTCCTGCGTAATTTAATGAAGACTCGATAACGATTGGGAAAAATAGTATTGGTTCACAAAACACAATTCAGAATGTAAATTAGATAGAAGTATTTCAGCTCAGAGAACCTTTAAATTTAACTTTAAGAGTGCACAAATACTTGTCAAAGAAAGTTTTTTATGTAAAAATTCAAACATTTCATTGAATGAAGAAGTACAAAATCCCATGGAGTATTTAGACACATCACCCCCAAGAGAAATTATGGATTTGGAGTGAAAAGTAAAGTAGGACTGCTACAACAAAATCAATAACCGCCTTAAAAATCTCATTGTATGTAAGGCTAAAGTACTTAGGAACACAATGAATACCAAAACTCCTCATATAAAAAAAAAAAAAAAGTTTTGTAATTCTTACAGCACTACTGCACAATGTCAGACCACTGCAAATGTGCAAAACGAAAAAAATGTATTAAAATTCAATTTAAATCTGCTTTTAATTTTTATATATATATTTTTCTCTTTATCATTACTTGAGAATCCATGATATAATTTTTCATAGAAATTTAAAAATTGAGAAATTATGGTTAAAAGCCAGACCGTGTGAGTCTCATTGGCCAGTGGGTGATTGAACTCTCTACTTCTTTTAAATTTCATTGTCTTAACAACAGATCCTCGCCTCGCATTCACAGCAAGTGAACACGATGAAATTGTGATTCACAACTTATTTAAGTGAAAAGCCTTTTCATCTGTCAGCAAAACATGGTACCAATCTCAGCTTGAGATATAAATGCATATCTCCGTCTCGAAGTTTGGGACCCCAAATATCCATAATTTTATTTAAAGGGAAAAAGAACATGCATCACATAAAAGTAAATGCCAAAAGTTTGACATATTGAAACCCATTTTTTAATTGTTTTTTTTTTACAGTTTTGTTTATTCTGTTTATTTTGTCATGGTTTTTAAATAAAGTTTTCCCCAAATTTTTTAAATTTCATTTTATTAATAGGTGCTTTTTATGTGCCCTTATAGACCCAAATTTTTTTTATAAATATTTTTAAGGTATCCACGTTGGGGAACCGTGATTTTTAAAAATATAAATGGAAAATATTTAATTTTTTTCATTGTTATAAAATGTATATAAAATTGTTTTAAGAAAAATTTTAAAAAAAAAATTAAAGATAAATTTTCAAAATGAACATAAATCCCCCATTTTCAAAATATTCTTTTTGTAAGAAATTTTATTATAAAAATATTTTTCCCGTCTATGTTTTTGTTTCTGACAGAGGGCCCCAAAAATTTTTTGAAATATATAACTTAGAAGGGGGTTTATCCATTTTTTGCAACAGAGAGCGAAATTTTAAAAAAAAAACCCCGATAATTATTTCAAATGTTGTAATCTGAAAATAATGGTTTTTTTAAAAAAAGTTGACCTCTGTACAGAGGTCTGAGCTATACACAGGCTAATTTTTAAATATAATAGAAGCTTTTTTTCAAAAAAGGAGAACTTTTTAAAAAAAGGTTATTCTAAGTTAATTTTTACCGAAATGGGGAAAAAATTTTTTTTTGTCATAATGTCCTTAAAATAATTTTTTACATGTTTCTAATCAAGTACTTAAATATTATGAAAGTTATCCATTTTGGCCTTTTAAAACACGGTTCCGAATGTTTTAGTCGGATACCTTAACATTAAAAATCCATAAGGGGGCCCGGGATTTAAATTAAAATGGTCCGTGAGTTCAAAAGTTTGGCGACCCTGTTCACCCAAATATTTCTGTCCACGCTGTGTGTTTGTGATCGGGATTTTATTTCAGATTTTTTTTTCTTAATTATTATTTTCTTTCGTCTTCGGCCCCCAAACTAAAAATAATTTATACGTAATTGCATGCGAAACTATACCCCGACTCAAGTTTCTTACGCGGTTATCTCTCAGTCCCACCTATCGCGTTAGTTCGGGTTCTTCTTATTAAAAGTCGAACTTGTCGCAAAAGCTTTAAAAAAAAGAAATCCCCATTATCTTCCCCCGTGGTTTCCCGCCCACGTGGCGGGTGGAAAGCAACCGACATCCGTTGAAGGGGAAAACATGATCCCACGGAAAAATCAAGTAAAAAATTTTATTCAACTTCCAAACGTATGATTAAGGTATGTGATTACAAAAAATTCGCCGTTTGGGGGAAAATTTTCTAAAATTCTTTTGTGCTTTTATTTTATAGACCATACATTTAAGATTCCAAAAACACTCTATTTTTGTTTTACGATATTTGAAAACAAAGTTATAGAATAATTAGAAAACCGGGAAAAGGGATACAAAAACCAAAATAGACCCCCACACAAAATATTTTTTATTGAATAGAAATTTTGGGAAAATGTTTTATTTAGTTCTATCTGTGTTATGAATCAAAAATTTTAATTCTTTTATTTTTTATATATTGTATCTTTTTTTGCTTTTTAAAAAAAAAATCAAAAATTTTTTTAAAAAAATTTGTTTTTGCAAAATTTTTTGGCTTTTGGGGAATTTAAAAAAAAATTAGAAATCTTTTTTTCCCTAACACATATAAAGATGTTATTCGGGTTTACTGTATAAATATTACACTTGAATACATTTATTAAATTTTGTATACGCAATTTTTTCAAAAAATTTCACTGAAAAAAATTTTTTGTCTATAGACGTTCCAGAAAAAAAGCCAAAAAATGAAAAAAAAAAAAATCCCGGAATTTGTTAAACATAAAACCCCCCAAAAAAGATCTTGACCTAAAAATAAAGGGTGAATTTAAAAATGCATAGTCAGTAGAAATTTTTTAAAACTGTTTTAAAAAATCTTTAAATGCATTTTCTGAGAAAACTGTGTTTTCAATTTCTTGCTTCACGGTAAAGTTCACTGCGATTTCTTTTAATATATTGACTTAAATTTTCAGAAAATGTTTTACTCAGTTTTATCTCAGTATAGATATAATATAATCTTTTGTATATATGTATGTATTTTATTGCCCTTTTTGAGAGAAAATAACATTGGCTTTTTGTAAAAAATTGAGTTCTTACATAAATCATGACATATTTCAAAAACTTTCAAAAGTATTATAAATCTGATAGTTCTAAACACAGATAATGATGTTATTTATGTACTGTTAAATATTATTTGAATATGTTAATTAGAATTTTCAGTACAAGTCTAATCGCAACTGCAATTTTCACTAAAATTTCACTCATTTAGTATACCCAAAAAATTATTTTAATTTAGTAGATATTGTTCTTGATTTCCTAGTTTTATACCCATTTCAAAGTTTAATATTTTAAAAAATTTATATATTTAAAAAAATGCTCCGATGGTAGTCTCATACCTTAAACACACTTCAGCCTTTCAATGCCCCCAAGCCCTTTGTGCATATAAATTCCAAGAACTGGTTGAAAACCCCTTCAAGACAATATTCCTGTTTAAGGCGTACCACGTCCCGTTTCTCGCAATTTTTCGTCCAATTCTTTGATTTTTATCAGTTGCCATAGAAAGTTTTTAGAACAATTTTTTTGCTAGGCGAGCTCAAAAGTTGTTCCAAAGAAAATTGCTTGAAATTCCAGCCAAGGGGTTCTTCGGCGCCATACGTCATAAACAAGATGGCGGTTTCGGTTTCGTCTAACACTTCAGATATGCCGTATAATATTTAATGGTGTATAATATTTTAATAGCGTATAATATTTTAATAGAATGGTGCTCTATTTCTGTGTACACCCATCAACAAAAACGCAAGCGAAATGAAAGAAATAATTTTGGATGTCCGTTTTCGGAAGCAAAAAATCGGCGAGTAGTTTTTCAACGTGGAGATAAGGGGGCGACTTACGTCGAGCATGTCGTTTGTTTACGGCAACCCTTCCCCCTCACATTCGGCCAAAAATTGGACGAAAAAATTGCATGAAAAATATACGTGTGATACGGCCTTTAACCTCGCCCTACAGCTGTGACGTCATTGAGCGTAACTACTGGACATGATTACTTAGTGGCGCACTTGTTTCGTCTTAAAAGTGCTGATCATTTTAGCCGGGAAATTCTGAGACAGAGCGATTTCGGTATGCAAGACTGCACATGGGTCAATGGTTTTTATCCTTCGGTTTATGTACCGTATTTTTGAGCAAAAGCGTGTTTTTTTATATGTCCTGTATCTGCCATTAGAAATAAAAAAAAAAATAAAAAAAACATTCAGTACCTTATTTTTGGGTATCTTTCTTCTTCTTTTTTTTTTATTAGAGTACATGCTGTTTTTTAAGGCGTTTCCGCCTTTGTGCATACATTCTGATCTCCATTTTAATTTCGAAAGACCTCTCTTAGATTTTCTTAAGAAATTATCAGATCAATACTGATAGAAAGAAAGAGTGTAAATTATAAACAAGAAATTATACTCAAAATTTCAATGAAGTTGCTCAAAAAATATCTGAAGAATTCCTTGAATATTTGTGAGTTTAATTCTGATGTACTTAAAAGAAACTTATTTAGGCAAATGACAAATTAGGTCGAATGTGAAAATAAGTGTGAAACACACATAATATATAAAATCTCCACTTATGAAGAACAGTTAAATTTTAAAATAATATAAGTGTACAAATTCTGCAGTCTTAGACTAGAATAATAAAAGTGCGTATCCTACAGTGGCAAAAAAACTAAAACAAAATATTCTACAGAAATTTTTACCGTAATAAACTATTTATGAATTCATAAATAAGGGAATTGTTCTTTTTCGTCACTAGATCTGTTTTAATACTTAAGTATAGGTTTTTTTCTCACAGTTTCCTATCAGGTTTAGTGAGTAAATATTTTTTTAGTTGATTATTTTGTAGTTAATCCATTATTTACAAAATTGACTTTAGAATGTAAATAGAACTAAAAGCTTTCCCCAAGAATGTGTGTGGGAGTTCTTAAGAGAAATCTCTTTTATTATATCTCTCCATTGAAAATTTAGTTATTAGTACTTACAGGCAACCGTATTTCCTTTCTGTAATCCATGTTTCCTGAAGGCTGCTGCGTACAATTTCACCTCTTGAAACATCTCGGCGAAAGTTACCTTTTCGAAATTCCCTTCCTCATCTGGGCGGAAAAAAAACACCATTTTTTAAATTTAATATTTAACTATAAATCAGTGGATCTCTTAAACTTTCGATCGGCGCGGCCCTCTTTTATGTATCAGCCTGATATCACGGCCCCTTAAAATTCTGAACACACTTCCTAGAATCCCAACACATGGTCGAGTGATTTAAAGATTCCTCAAGAATCCTAAGGTTGCCTTTGCTACTTATGCAGATTTTTTAACACTTATTCCCTTAAGAAAACAGTAAACATCTAATTCAAAATATTACAAAATGCAAACTACAAATAAATAAATAATTTACTTAACTGTATTAAAGTTTTTAAATAGAAAAATGGTACCGCATTTCTTTTACAAGTTCTGTTATATCATGTGTAATATATTTAAAATCTGTAGTCTCAATTCCGGACCACAGCTTAAGAACATAAATCATTTCTTTCATAGGTTAGAAATAATTGATTTTTTTAAAGCCACACCTAGAACAAGATGAGGGCTGTTTTACCTATCGACCTCTAATTTTGAATCAAGGTCAAATGAGGAAGAGGACAGCAGCCCTGATACCGCAATCACCGAGCTTCGACTGTCCCGTAAAAAAGTGAAGGTTTTCAGTCCAATAGATTTACCATGCTACATGACGGATCTTAAAAGGCATCTGGATTCTAATTGTTTTGAGGGGAAAAGTACCGGGTGTTTCTAAATGAATATCGGAGTTTTAACGCTTTATAGTATTCATTAAATATAACATATTAGTATGATTCATACATCGAATGAAAAGAGCAACTGAAACAGTTTTGTTTGCTGGCATGTGTGCGCGAAACGTATGCTAATCCCCTATTTCACCAATCAACGCTCTAGTAGAAAAATGGAGACTGGTGAACAGAAAGCGTTTTACGTTCCCCAATTTGCAACGAAAGAATCTGCTATTACTGTGCAACGAGCATTCCGTATTAAGTTCGGTTGTCATCCTCCAAATCCTCCAAATGATTAAAACATTCTTAGGTGGTATCATCAGTTTGAAACAACTGGCTGTCTTTGTAAAGGGAAAAGTACGGGACGAACAAGGCTGTTACTGGTAACCAGCTGTAACTGGTTCTGCCTATCTTGATACTCTACAACTATGGCTATTTCCTCAATTGGAAGAAAGTGAACCAAATAACTTCATTTGGCAGCAAGATGGTGCACAGTTTCCCTGGCATCTCTCAGTACGGGGATTGGTTAAATATCACTGTACCCAAACCCAATGATGGCCGCAAAGAGCTTCTTCATAAAGCTTGTATCACATGGCCTCACGTTCACCCGATTTGACGCCATGTCACTTTTAAAAATTTTTTTTGAAAGCAAGGGTTCATAAAGGAAAAAAATTTTGTGAAGAAGTTTCCCTCCATTTTTAAACCAGGAAAACTTTTATTAAAAACACAATTTGAAACTTTGAAAATTTAAAACAAAATGAAAAAATTTTTTGGAAACCTGGGTTTTTCATTAAAATGTGTTCCGTGACAAGGGGGGTCCATTAAAAAATTTTAAATTTGGGTAAAAACTTTTAATTTAAATTTTTTTATTAAATGAAATTTTTAATTGTAATTATTTAAAAAATACTTTTTTGTTAAAACTCCGAAAAATCAGGAAAAAACCCGGGTGACTTTAATTAAAACCCCTTAAAAAATATCCCAGTACTTTTCGAAATTAAATAATTTGTAAGGCTTTGTATGAAGTGTACAATAAATGAAAAGTCTGAATTTAAGGTTTATCTTAAACAGAAATTCCTGTATTAAACAATATCCAATCTATTCTATCGCAGTACTTACGATTGAATAACAATTAAAAATTGATTTATAGGTAAAATAAACTTTGATGTGTGAAAATTTTTGCATGCCCTTGGTTTTTATTTTCTTTACACTATCCACAAGAATTATTCCCTTTTTATCAAAAATGGATTAAGAAAACTTACCCAAGCAGAGGAGGGCTTCTCTATTATCTCGTCTTCTGAGGACGTTTCTGCATAATTGAAAGCAACTCCTTTAAACCACTCATTGTCTAAGAAACCAGGGCCATTTTGCAAACACCTATAAACAGTAGAGGAAAAAAGTGATTAAGATTCGTATACATCAGGGAATCAACAATACCAATAGAATACACTCTCATGAAAAGAAATCTTGATACTATCTCAGAATACTTTGAAAATAAATTCAAACATTTTTAGATTAACAAATTCATGTTTTGTAAGGTTATATTTATTGTATTTCAATGACTGTATTTATGTTTAAAATTTCATCTCTGTTAAAAATGTATGTATGCTATCAGAATTTTAAAAATAATACATGCTTCTGAATTATATTTTGCGCTGGTGTTCTTTATTATCTTATTTTTGGTATATATTGAAAAAACATTACTTCAGTTAAAAAAAAAAAAAACATTATTTAAAAAACGAATTTAAGGGTGAATTTTTACTATGGTTCTTAATGTAATAATTAAATTAGGTAATGAGGTAACAGAGCATAACAATATTTTTAATATAAAATAATGCAAACTATTTTTAATATTAAAAAGTTTATAAATTATTGCTTAGATAAAGACTATCCTTTTAATTTCTTTTTATAATTACATTTTTAGAATAAGTTCCATAATATACTACTTATTTTTTTTTTTATTAAATTTTTTTATTTCTCATTTTGCATACATTCCCAAGATGGGCCGATAGTTATCACTTTTTAAAAAATTTTTTTCCCTTTTATTCAATTTCCCTTTTT
>BMAV01004519.1:0-69541 GCA_019973955.1 Trichonephila inaurata madagascariensis | reverse complement strand
TAAATTTTAAATTTTAAAACACGGATACATTTTTAAACTTTTAATTAATATTATATTTTTTTCATAGTTTTGTAAATATATATTTTATACACTGGTGTGCAAAACTTAAGCAACGGGGTGGGTTTATTGCCATAACCACGAAAAATCATCTGGAGACATGAATTTGAAATGAGGGAGGTATTATGTACGTAAAGGATGACGAAAGTATGTGCAAAAAAAGGAATACAAACGCATACGGTATGGAATCAAACAAAACAAGCTTTATTGAACGCATAGTATCGTGACTCATGATTGTCATCCAACAGGAAGAACAACACGCAGATGTTCCTTGATATGGTATGTGCCTCCCTTACTACAATGGTTGTTTTTGCACCGTCTCCGCATACTCAGAACGAGCTGGTAACATTTCTGAGGTAGAGTGCCCATTCCTCCAACATCTTTGAGTTTTTGGTTGTCCCCGGATGATGTGAGCGTGGGGCAATACGTCCCCCCAAAGCATCCCACACATGTTCAATGGGATTAAAATCTGGGTGAGCACGCTGGCCAATCCATTGGAGTGATATTTTTGCCAGCAGCTCCTCAACAGCAAGAGTGCGATGTGGCAGTGCATTGTCATCCATGTGGTTTCGGGCCGGGCCCTCGGAAAAGATGCAGATGGGAAGAAGTACCCTCATCACAATAGCGTTCCCGGTTACAGACCCTCTGTCGAAAATGGGAGGCTCAGTTCCGCCGTTCAGCATAATGCCAACCCAGACAAGAACTCCAGGACCACCGTAACGATTCTTTCCTTGATGTTACTGGGATAAAACCGGTCCCGATCTCTTCCAAATCAAACGCGTTGAGAATCGGTTCTGGTACTGAACCGACTCTCATCCGTAAAGAACAGACCTCCATTGATCAGTTGCCCAGTTTTGTGCTCTCGTCCCACTGTAAATGGTGGCTTCGTGGCCTCTATCAAAGGGAGGCAGCGTTCAGGACGGCGGGGGGCGGCCCTTTGTGAAAGGGGTCGTACGGTAAACCTCTACACTTGTCGACTTGTTGCTGTACAGAGTTTCTGATCAATGGTGCTTGCTGACTGCTGTCGAACTTTTTTCGCCTGCAGGATATATATCGGTCATCCCCCGCAGTTGTCGTCCCCGGGCGGCCACACCAACCTTCTAACAGCTGTACCTGTGGTTTGGAACGCTTTCCAGCGCGCGAATGACACTTTTGTTGATTCCGAACTCTGCAGCTACACTGGTGGCAGTACGCCCCTCCTCCAGCCTTTACGATCATTCTTTCACGTGTGAACCCTCCAGATGATTTCTTCTAGCCATATTTCACGAACTGACCTCACTGGCACTTGCAGAGAATATTGTGAATTGCGTCTCCGTCCTTCATTTCATTCTCCCGTTGAGCAGCGCTCGCCGACATCACTCGTTTTGCGTACGCTCACATCGCTTCTGACGTTTTGTTCCTGATATTTGCATACGCATGACGTTTCTACTGACTTACGTGTTCCCTCTACTGATCTCCAGACCTCCTTTTCTGCAATTTCATGGCTATCTGCTAAATTTTTACATTGTTGCTTAAGTTTTGCACACCAGTATATATATATATATATAAACTTTTATAAATTCTTTCTTTTCATTAATGTATAATTATTTTATACCTAACTACTTCATATGTTTATGTTTTGATTATAATATTTTTAACTATTACTTCAATGAAAAAATATAGTGTTCACACTAAAAACTAAGCTAATATATATAAAAACAGGCTGTCTGTAATTCTCAGATGTTGAGGAGGTTCTTGTGATATATTCATTCAAAAATCACAAAATATTATATCGTTAAAATTAAACTATTAGAATTTAATTAATTTGTGTACCCAATTATATATGATCTTATCTGCATAATGATAACTTATGATCCCATTTAAATTAGAAAAAAAAATTATTTAACTGTAATAAATTATAATTTCATTAATACGTTAAAACTTTATAATTTCTATGTATTCATTATGTGTCTCAAAAATAGTTAAAATCTTTCAACTTGTATACTTTGGTTAACTATTATCAGATGTTATTGATATTAGATTGTTTTAAAATATTCTCATGATTACGAATCTAAAAGTAGTTAACAATTTTTAACTTTAAATGTCAAGTATTACTTTTCTAAAGGGATTTAATTAAAACATTTCAATATATTTAGTCAAGTGAAGGATATAGTTAATCTAAAAACGTTAACTATAGAACTATTAATTGTTAATGATGTACTTACAAAGTATAGAAACTGGCTCTTAGGAAGATGGTAAAAAAAATTGTTCTTTAAAAACTTAAGTGAAAATCGATGTGGAGATGAAATTCTGAGATATATGTGAAATATTTTATATAAAGAATTTTTTTATTTATTAATTGGCTTTGCAGACCTTAAGAAAAAAGTAATTGTAAGGAAAAAAAAATTACCCCCTTTTTTAAAAAAAAAAGTACTAATCTGAAGTGAAATTTTAAAAAATATAGAAAAAAATTTTTGAAATTTCAAAAACCCCCTTTTTTTTTTGTATTTTAAGAGTTGATATTTATTTTACTTTTGAATTAATTGTGTAAATTCACTGAAAAAATTGCGAAAAGGGATTGCTAGTAAATCAAAGTTGTTGGTAAAGGGAAATTTGAATTGAAAATTTTCAGAAGATAAAACAAAAAAACATTTTTTTACTACGTATTTTAGGGTCTAACCGGCTTTTTTTATAAAGTAAAAGATTTTTCCTAGGGAAATTTTTTAACCTTATTTCTAAAAATTGAAAAAACAAATGCTGAGAAAATTTTCTTTTTACCTATATGTGTCCAGGTTATGGACCGATATTGGTTAAAAAAATTTTTTGGTTTTTATTTTTTTTGTTGTACAACAAAAATTTCAAAAATTGGTTTGTATTAAATTTAATTGATAGAAAACGACTCAATAATATGATTAATAATGTTACACATTATTCATTTCATATCAGTTTTTGTTATTGTACTATATAAAATAAAAGACTGTTAAAAGAAAAAGGTAGGTTCTATAATAAATGAAAAATCAATGCATTTGTATATATTTTCTCTGAAGATAGCGAAAAAGTTATATTTATAAAGGTGATTTTTTTCTTCCCAATTGTTTTCAAGGTATTGAAATGACTTAAAAATATGCTTTCTTTTATGTTCTAAAAATATTACAATCACCTTTAAAAACTGATTTTTTTTTAAAAATTAAGGAGAATAGAGCAAATTTTTGATTTTTAAATTTTTAAAAATCATGTCAAAATGAACGAAAAAAAGGGTGTTTTAAATTTTTAAAATGGGTATGATTTGTTGTTTGGAAAAAGTATCATTTTTTCTTACTTTTTTACGGGTTTTTAAAAAATTTTTTTTTTATAAATTTTAAAGCTGTTTTTAAAGAACCTTAAAAAAGGCGGAACCGTAAAAGTTTTTTTTTGACTCGAAACAGAAATATGGGTTGGAACCTATTTTAGTGAATACGTTTTTTTATGACTAACTGGGCGAATTATAGTCTATGTTGCACAGAAGTCGCTAATACGCACACACACACACATGCACACACACACACGCAAAATACGCTGTTGGCCCCACTTAGCAACATTGCTTTCTCTTTCGTCGCCAAAACTGTGAACTAAACTAGATTTTACCGAAAAGAGATAATAAGCAAATTTAAACCCTCACTATATTTTTTTTCCCCAAAAAGCTATATTGGAACAAAAAATTTAAAGGGCCCATTTTTTTGTTTTTAATGTTTAATTTTTTAATGAAACATGCCTTGTATTGGATTCGAATGCAACCATCAAATTATATTGATATGGGAACGACTTCTTTGAAGCATCCTAGATTTCTATAATTCATAGATATTATATTTATATAAAATATTGGCAAACACATGCCTCGATGTGTTATCGCGTACAACGTCAAATGAATTTGGCCAATGTGTGGAAGCAGCATGAACATACTGCAAAGACACATCCTAAACCTCTTTCTTTCAATTATTAATAGTGTTACAGTAGTTATTGCTAGATGCCGCCATATAAATATTGATAAAAAAAAACTCTTTTTTCCCAAATCATTCAAACTTAATTTTAAATTTACCCCCTTTTATCCCCATTATTCGTAGAGATGTTTGGTTTTTATATTTCTTGTTTTTTTAACTGTCTTGATTGATTGAGATTATCTTTTAAAGTGTTACATTAGATTGAATGAGATTCTTATTCTATTTTCCAACATTTCTTGAACTCTTTATAATGTATACATTATCATAATATGTCAATCGATTCATAGAATACTTCTTAACTTTTGTATGAGACTTACTTTAATTCAATATGAATAATAAGAGAAATATAACTTCTGACAGTAAAGTTTGGAGAATGAAGTCAGAATGGCCGATCCGCCAACACTGGTGAAATAAAACGCTGCACATGAGTAGCGGGTGACAACCCCCGTAGCGGAAGACTGGCGATCTCCGTCAGTGACTAAAACATCGAGAAAGTGATTGAAAACATTACTCAAGATCTTCAATTAACTGAGGGCATGATAGCTGATAAAAGTAGAGAACCCTTTAACCAGGCGCAAATCGTTTCCCAAAAAAAAAGTGCCCCTTTGCCAAAACCCCCAACGAAACCCGCCCCCACCGCCATCCCCCAAAAAATTATTTTCCCAAAAAACCCACTAACAAAAACAAAAGATAAACGTAATAGCCACAAACCGAATTTTATTGTCAACCAATTTCAACAAATCAATAGATGCTGCCAATTCAAAACGTGTCGCCAAGTACGGTCATCTTATTATTCCCTTTTTCTGTTTGTGCATACGGGGGGCATGCTTTTTTTACCCAAATTGATTTTTTACGTCATTTGGGCGATTTCTTTTTTATCTAACCCAAAAATTGATGCACGGCATAATACGTCAGTATCCTTTTATATATCTCTATGGGCATTGTAATGGATTGATGAATTCCATAATACATATTTCGGTACTTACGTATTATCGCAATAATCACCCAACATTCAAGATAACTCGTCTAGTTGGCAACCTCAGAGTTGCATATTTCTTACGGGCTGAATTGGTAGCCAGGTGTTTCGCTTCATATAATGTCGCCAATAGGTTGCGACAATACGTAAATACCCATATTTTCGTTCTACGTACTCAGAAATTACTTTGGAAATTCAAATATCACCCATTTGCTAGTATTTAATCTTATCAATTGTACGTTACTGATAATGGTGGTTTTCGGTTTAACTACATTTAATCAATGAGTTGATAAGAACGAGAATATTAATTAACTCGAGATTTAGACCTCAGAAAACGTGGCCTTATTTTGATAAAAATAAATAATTTTAAATTAGCATTCACAATTCAAGTGAAGAGAGTTAATCCAAATTAACATATTTATAGATATTTTACTAACAAAGTAAGCTTTTTTTTGTAACAATTCAGCTTAAAACTCTTCGAGCAAACCTTCGCATATCCCAAATCATGTCGGACAAAGATTTCGAAATCATGTTTCATCTCATGTGTGAGATGACAAAAGCCCCAGGGGACAAACTTAGTCTGGAGGGTCTAAAACAGTGGGTCAAACATGCAAAACTTATGGAAGAAGAAAATGGACTCACTGACGATGATATTGAAAAAGCATACGCAAAGCACACAAAGGATAAAACTGGTATTGCCATCTCAGAATTGAAAGCATGTGTTGCCGAATTAGCCACAGAAAAGGGAAAGGAACCGAAGGATTATATCGAAAAACTCGGTACCTCAAGGTCGTAGCCTCTAGAAAACACCAGACAGCTGAAACACAGGTGTTTCTTGAAGTATGGCAACTCTTATCTCAAAAGAAAGACAGGATAAATCTGGTATTGAAAATGAACACATCATATCACTTAACCATTTTAGTTTGACAGGTCATTTCTCTTACTAAGGGATTTTTTTGTTGTTCTTCCTCATAATCAGACAATATTTTTCTAACGTCATTCTGTCCATAAAGCACTTTCCTGCTTTGCTCCATAATGTATGTGTACACTTCATTTTTCGGATACTATGCTTTCATCAACCTTTAAGTATTGTGTTGTGCTGCTGTGGTGTAAATTTTAGGTCGCCAAACCAATTTTTTCCAGGCACGATCTAAAAAGTTGCTTTTGTGTATAAAAAATGCATATAAATGTAATGTATATAAAAGAGCTCATAATGTACCATTTTAGACACCTCTTATTTTAAATTTATGTTTGGTACTAACATTTGGATGTACTTACGTATTATCGCAGCAGTCGCCAACTCTGTTAATAACTCGCCAAGTTGGCAACCCCGATTTACTTTGTGTTGTACACGCTAAATTGGCAACCATGTACTTCGTTTCAGAAAATGTCGCCAATAGAAAGTGATAATAAGTAATTACCCATTTGGATGTTATCTGCTTTGCTCAAGGATTTTATTTCATTATCTTTCTTGATTTATTATTTTCTAGATGATGATATGTAGAAAAAACATTAATTTAAATTTTCCGAATTTTAATTACTTGGTATTTATGTTGTGCATCGATGATTAAAAGAGAATACCCTTATATTCATTCATTTAAGCATATTCAGGTACTTACGTATAATCTCAGCCTATTGGTGACATTATATGAAACTAGGCATCTGGTCGCCAATTCAGCAGGGTACGACACAAAGTAAATCGGGGTTGCCAACTTGGCGAGTTATTAATACAATTGGCGATTGTTGCTATAATACGTAAGTAGCCATTATATTCTTTGATTCATACACAGACTTTTTTAAAAAAAGGATATAATACACAAAATGTTAAAATATTAATTTAATATCGGGATTAGCTATGTAAAAAGTTTTAAATAAAATACCTAAGTTTCAAAAATAAAAGTCTGGAACAAGTAATTAATTTAACAATGTATTGATAATTTGCACTGAAAATAATCATAGTACTTTTCTGTACTTACATATTATCGTCACCGCAGCAAAATTGACACCACGCAAATTGTATCTTGATATCAAAACAACTGAGATTCTCCCTAGGGGAACCTGTAACACCTACAGGGCGCGTTCCCAGGTGGAGGATTGGGGAATGTCTCTATTGGTTTTCCAATAGGCGGTACAAGGGGAATAAAATACCTTCCGCGGACCAGCAGGCATGAGGTTTAGTCAGTCTTCCACTCAAGTGGTTCCTCGCCTAAGGGGAAGCTACATAATACCCTTCACCATGGACAAACCTCATTTATTTGATTTTCACACTGCATCGTCCGTCACGCAGGTAAATCAGGGACGCACACAGGACATTGGTAGAGGGCCCTATGTGATAAATATATTACGGTCTCCACAAAGTGAATGATCTTCCAAATATCTTCGTTTGCTGCAATGCAATATTAATGGATTAAGTATTGTGGCTACAAGAATTAAGTAACTGTCCTGGTCAATCTCTACTGTGCAAGAGTTAAAAGGCTTATATATATATCAGACGGTCTTGGCGCGCCTTAGAAGCGTCACCTGCGTAGTATGACTTTTGTGCAGGGAGTAAAGTCTTTCTATACCTGTCCCTGCTCTCTCCCTGCTTCTCCTGCTCATCTTCTGGACTTCTGGGGCATTTCCCTGCGACAGTTGTAGGAAGAGCTAGACCTGGTGTGTGACTCTATTATGCGGAAAGGTCAAATGGACTTGGTGTAGGCTTTCCTGCTCCAGGGGAATTCAAAACAACAACAAGATTCTAACGTGCTTTATATGAAATAATACTAATCAGCCAGATTTTAGTCGAAAATGGCGTGATTTTCGTGGCGTAAATTTAGCTGCCGTGATACTAATACATAAGTACCTTTAGACCTCAATCGATGAAATTTAAAAGAAGAATTTTAACATTGCCTTCGTGCTTTTTTAAGAAACATGTGGGTTTTCTTATAAAAATTCTTCTTTTAATACTTAAACTATCTTTTTTGTGAAAGTAATTTTAGTTTTGTGTGGTTTATTATTTTAAAAACTTTTTCTTGATTATAAATTTGGACAGTATATCTATGATATAATATCTAAGCATCATATTATAAATGTAATACATCTTCCAAATGATTAAAAAAATTCGAGACATAAATATGTTGTATTTAAAAAGAATTCCTTCTTAACTTCCGAAAAAACTTTATAAACCTTTGACACAATGAAATACATCCAGAAAGAAGAAAAACAACAGCACTAAAAAAGAAATATTTTTTTCAATAAACACATTGTTTTCTAATCTTGTATAATTAAAACAAATTCCTTAGGAACAAAAAACATTTTGTACTTAGAATTATTGCAACAATCGCCAACTCTATTAATAACTCGCCAAGTTGGCAAACCCGATTTCCTATGTGTCGTACGCGTTGAATTGGTAACCAGGTGCTTCGTTTTATATAATGTCACCAATAGGTAGCGATAATATGCAACTACCAAAATATTTTAAAAATTGTATGAAATTATATGTAGAGTTCTTTTTTTGCCTTGAATAACGTATTTTCCTTTTTTGAAAAATAAACTAAGGTTTTCATATATTTACTCTCCTACTCAGTTAACGAGAGTGGCAAGGAGAAGTTAAGATTGGTTAAGGCTTGTGATTTTATCTCAATGGGGAAAATTCATAACGGTCACATGATAAATGCAATCACGTGTTCTCCATTAAATTCATAACTGATATTAGACATGCACTTGCTTTACTTGAAAATTCAGATAAAATTTCAAATTTGATGATGATGTTCACGTACTAAAATTCTCCAAAATTTTCAAAATTAAAAAAAAAAATCCTGTATTTTACGTCTACTTTTAAATCAGATACATTTTCTATACCTATGATCGTTGTTATTATTGACAAATACGTGTTTTTAAAAGAAAGTCTCTATAAAAAGCAAAAATTGGCAACAACGAAGCGCATGCCCTGATTGACCGAAAACACTTGATTGCCTAGATCATATAAATCTGACGTTGCATGTAATTAAGAACTGATTGGCAGGAAACAAGTGATTGCCGTTTTTCGCTTGACTATGACGTCACATGAATTTAGCTCTTTGTTCTCTATGTAAAAAAGTTATTCAAAAATAATATTTGGTAGAAATGCTTTTTATTTACAAAGCATCAAATTTACATGAAATTTATTTTTAAGAGCTCCGTTTAATGATAACGTGTAAAGCAATTAATTTCACCAATATTTTTGTTAATTTGGAATAAATAAATAATTTACCTTTCTTTTTCCATAACGTTATTCTTCTTTTTCGATGTGCTAATAAAATAAGTGCCTGTATATAATAGCGATAAACTCGTTGAGTTTTATTAAACACTAGATACTCTCTCTGATTACGCTATTATTGACAATATTAAATTTATATGTTACTATTACTTACTTTCACTATTGCATGCATACTATAGAAGTGCTGGTGTCCAAGAAAACAGATAAAAGGGGAAAATTCATATAGGGATAAAGTTGGATAAAGATACCCATGGAAAAAGCCCATGTAACACTGGGCTAAAGGGAGAGGATACAGACCCGTCCGACGGAGAAAAGAGATGGAAGAAACTTCAAAAAAGGGAATTTTACCGATATTGCTATGGAAATCACAAAAACACACCAAGTGCTGACACTAGGGGGTGGGGAAATTTCCAAGACAAATAGCTACACACTTGAAGATGCCCGTGCAACGCCGGGTCATGGAACTAGTACTTTTTTTTAAAAAAAATTATACTTTGTGTTGCAAAGAAATATTAGTAGTTGTCTCCTTTATCATCGTTTAAATTTCTCTTTAACTGCGTTAATTTCATCACCGATTCATGTGAATGACTGATTATTCGATCACTGAATGCCAATTCTCAGGTCATCCTATCAGATGATTCCATAAAAAATCACATTTAATTGATTTGCTGGAAAATATGTATATTCTAAAATTTAATATTATTCTCAACACTTCAAATAAGGAAATTGGCAATCATTTCCTATACCGTTGAAAAACTTAACCGACAAAATTTTTATTCAAAATCCGGCTTCAAATCCAGAGGTGGGTAATGTTACGTACCATTGTGACGAATAAGCTTCGTTAGATGTATATAAAACATATTTAACCAATAAAGATAAGCTTTAATCTTTAAACAGTTTATTCAATATTTTAACTATCAATATCAAAATTAATTAAATATTTGGAATCATTTTTCAATTCCTATTATTAGCTCACACTCTCTATTTATCTTGGTGGAATTTTTAATCGTTAATAAAATACAGCTTAAAGCGCTCAATTGAGCTGAAATTTTATAAACAGGATTATTTTGGATGACAATACAGTAATTTAATTATAACTGATAAAAATTAATTGATTAAAACTAATTATTTAAAGAATAACAAATACAGCCACACTGGTATCATTTTTGGCGACTTGACTCAAAACTTGAAAAGGTTTTTTCCCCACGTTTTAAAGCATTCAGTTGAACTGAAATTTTACATACACGATTGTTTTGGATGACAATACGATACTTAAATGATAATTAACAAAAATTAATTACCACTTAATGTTGTGATTCTGTCCTATGTATATCCATATTTATATTAATTGGAACTATTTATAATAAAACGTAGCTGAAATAAAATATTTTACTTTGTTAATCTAAGTAGGGATTGACTCAATTTTTTTTATATTACTTGTTTAATTTAACGTGACTCTAACCAAGGAAAAAGAAAAAAAGAAATGGTATTAATCCAAAAGTAGATTTCTAATGATTGTATGCGATTCAGACAGACATGCGCTGTATCTATTACAAAATTACTCTGACCTGAATTAATATTTCTATAATTTTATCTAAGTTTTCTATATTCTTCTTCTCATTGAATCCCCTTACGTCTAATTAAATAATATTGCTCATTAGCATGCATTAAGATTCTCTCATAAAGCTAGATTTTCGTATAACACGCCGCAAAGAAGCTCCAGACATTAGATAAAAGAAGTGTGCAGATAACCCACTTCAAACTTATCTGCTATAACAAATAATAATAAATCATGAACTTATCCCAATTAAATTTAGTATGGCTACTCATTAGAGAAATTAAGAATTTATATTATAATTAGACTACCAGAGAGACATTATTATGACATCTAATTTAATATTATAGTTTTCCCAAAATTTGGAAAAACTATAATATTAAATTCGTTCCCTTTCATATAAGTATAAAAATCTTAAATTTAAATACTTGATGTATTTATATTTTAAGATATAGTAATTCAAACAATTTCCTCTCCTCTTTAATTGGAACTTTCTCTGAAAAAGAGAGATTTCAAATTAAAGGATAAACTAATTTAGAAACATACTGTCTGTAATTCTCAGATATTGATGATATGTACACATATATATAAAGGCTCTTATGATAGGTTAATTAGAAAATCAATAAATTATATCATTAAATTTAAACTACTACACATTTTAATTAAATTGTACCCAATTATGGACTTATCTGAATAATGTGATAACTTTAGGATCTATTTAAATATAAGAAAAAAAATGTATTTTACTTTAATATATAAGTTATAATTCTATTAATATATTAATACTTTATATTTCTATGTATTCATTAAGAGATCCAAAAACAGTTAAAATCTTTAAACATGTATACTTTGGTTAACTATTACCAGATGTTATTGATATTACATTCTTTTAACTTCCTGATTAAAGATTTAAAAGTAGTTAACAGCTATTTAACTTTGCTTGTCAAGTATTACTTTTCTAAAGTGTTTTAATTAAATCATCTCAAGATATTTAGTCATAGAAGATATAATTCATCTAAAAAAGTTAACTAGAACTATTAATTGGTAACGATGTACTTACAAAGTAAAGAAATTGGCTTTAAAAAAAGGTAAGTAAAATTAGTTCTTCAAAGCTTAAGTGAAAATCGATTTGGGGAAGTGATTCTGAGAAATATGAGAAATATTTTATATAAAGAATTTTTTATCTATTAATTGACTTTGCAGTCTTTAAGAAAAAAATAATTACAAGGAAAAAACTCCAAAATAGGTATTTTAGAGATCTTTTTTTACGAAACTTTTTGAAGAAAATATTTTAATCTTAGATGAAATAGTTAAATTCAAAAAAAGTTTGGAATACCTTAAGTCCATCACTACATATTTAAAAAGAATTACAAATATGTTGAGATTTATTTTTGTAATTTACTTGATATAATTTTACTTGATTTTTTTTTATAATTTTACTTTACTTTATTTTACTTGATAATTAATTAGTTGATATTTATTTCAGTTTTTAATTAATTGCGGAAATTCACTGAGCTAATACAAAAAGGTTAAGTCTAATTTTTTCGTGATTAGTATAAATATCGCATTAAGGTATCCAACTACGTTCGGAACCGTGATTTTAAAAAGGCGCATAAATGGATAATTTTCGTGATATTTAGTCTCACTTAGATTAGAATACATGCATAAAATTGTTTTAAGGACACTTTGAGAAAAAAAAAGTTATTTAAATACAATATTTTGGTAAAAAATTAGCTTAGAATAACCTTTTTTTCAAAATGTTCTCCTTTTATAAAAAATACTTCTAAAATAATAGTATTTCGTTTATATGGAGTAAAGACCTCTCCAGAGAGTCTGAATGAGGATTTTTGAAAACACATTATTTTCAGAGTTACCACAAATTGAAATAATTATCGGCATTTTTTTCTTAAAATTGCTACCCTCTGTTGTCATAAAATATGTATAAACCCACTTCCCAGTTATGTATATACTAGGAAGTTATGTATGTACTGTATATACCAGGTCTGAGCTATATACAGGCAAAATATTATATTGTAAAAGAAGCATTTTTCACTAAAGAAGAATATTTTGAAAATGGGTCATTCTATGTTCATTTTTTGTCAAAATATTGTACTTAAATATTTTTTATTGTAATACTATTTTTAAAACAATCTTGTATACATTTTCTAATCTAAGTGACACTAAATATCATAAATATTATCCATTTATACGCTTTTGCAAAATCACGGTTCCGAACGTCGTCGCGGATACCTTAAAAGATTTGCTTAGCCATAACTTCCCAAAAGAAAAATTCATATATGTTTTCTCCAAAGTGTATATATGAACTTATTTTATGCAACTTTTCTAAAAACAGAAAAAAATATGGTAAATTTTTATTTTGACTTGTAAGTGTGCTTTTTATGAACAAATAATTTTATAGGAAAAATATCTTTGACACTTATTTGTAAATCTGCCGTAAACTATTTTACACATAAGAATGAACAGAAATTGATTTGGACTAAATTTTAAACAACAAAAGTCAACATTATAAAAATGACTAATACCTGTAAGTTATACGTTTTATTTACTACAATAACAATTTTTACTGTTTTCCGTTTCTGATGGTCGTTAAAATTCAAGAAAAGAATTACTAATTGATTGTATAAAAAAACTCATCTTTTTTTATCAAAGTAGGAAGCAATTTAAATTTTCATGCTTCTTCAATAAAAATAATAGATTAAGGATTGAATATGAAATTCAGATTAAAATACCTTATTTTGTGTTTGGCGTTTAGTTTGGCAAGAAAAAAATATTTAACCATCCTCAAAGACCCTTCCCCGGAAAAGTACCATTTTTACTATTTTATTACGGAAAATGAGAACTGCCATTTAAACGAAAAAGGTATGTTATTAAAGTTAACACAAATCATTATATATTTTCATTTCTAAAACTTTTTACTAGATGAATGCCAAACTGACGACGTCGTTAGTCGGTACTGGGAAGCTCGGCGTCAAATGGTCAATAAACCAAGTACGGATGTTGGATAAATAAATTTCTAACTTTTTCTAATTATAAAATAACAGTTAATTATTTGACAGTGAATATTTATCCTATTTAAAATATAATTAATGTATTTTACTGTTAATTTTTTTGTGTGTGAAGATAGCAAAAAAAGAATAATATTTATAAATTCTGGTTTTTTCTTGCTAATTATTTTTAATGTATTATTTGATAAAATGATTAAAAATACGATTTGGCATGGTATAAAATAAACATTAAAAACACATTTATAAAACTGATAAGTCTTTTAATTTAAGAATGAGAATATAGCTCTTATGATTATCATGCCCTTGAAATGACGTAATATATGAGCAAACGTAAAATCTGTAATAATTAATCGTTTGGTAAAAATATTCTTCTTCTATTGTCACTGTCATTCACCCATTGCTGTTGCTATTCTCGAATTTACAAAAAACCTTTATAAAATGTGCTCTAACTTTCATAAAATGTCTGAATTACCCATTGCTGTTGCTATTCTCGAATTTACAAAAAACCTTTATAAAATGTGCTCTAACTTTCATAAAATGTCTGAATTACCTTATGTTAGCTAATTTAAAGAATATAAAATGTGGCGAATTGTGTATAGGTGTTTCTCGACTCTAAACAGAAATATGAGTTGAATCCTATTTCAATGTATGCATTTATTTAAGACTAATTTGGTAAATTATTGCCTTTATTTTGGATAGAAGTCGCCAATACAGAAAGATGAGCTTTTTGACTTCATATGGCAGCATTTTTTTCTTTTGTCACCAAAGCTGTGAACTAAACTAGGATTTTATCAAAAAGAGATAAAAAATATTTTATCTTATTTTTATTTCGAATAATCTATGTTATACATGAATGAAAAAAAAACTTAAGATTTGCCACTTTTTTTTTACCTTATACTTAGCATTTATGATGCATGTTTTCTAATGGTTAGTAACAGCATGTTCTCTTAGATTTGAATGCAACCATCAAAATAAATTGGTATGGGGAGAAACTTCCTTTAAGGATTCTAGATCTCTAGCATTCATTAGTGATTATATTTATATTTGATTATTGGCAAAGACATGCTTTCCGTTATATATCGCCTACAACGCCAAATAAATTTGGGCAATGTGTGAAAGAAGTGTGGATAGACTCCAAAGATACATACGAAACGTCTTTCTTTCAATTGCTAGACGTGTCATAGTATTTACTTAGATGCAGCTATAAAAATTAATAAAAAACTTTATTTCTTCTTTCTCCTAAATCGTTCAGGGATGTTACTTCGGCTATTTTACCCTTGTATAATTTATTATTTAGAAAGCTTGGCTTTAACATTTCTTGTCTTTTAAAATGTTGTATTGAGATGGTTCTTTGAAGTGTTACATTAGATGGATTGAGTTGTTTGAGATTCTTAAATATGTGACGGGCTTATCGCGCTTTCTATTAATTATCCTCTTGGGTTGTTTGGGGCCGAAAAAGGCAAATTCTTTCCAACCAAATCAAGAAGTGAAGCGTGATTATGAAAGTAAGAGCTTTTTAAATAGCAGAAGTTTAGCGTAAGTGGTGTGGCCTTTTGGGAAGTGATTATGCTAGTATGAGTTTAAGCGTGTAAGCTAAAGTAAGCCGATATTCCAGTGTTCAGCTATCCGTGAGAGAGCGTTCAAGTCAAGGTGGATACCATTCCACACGAGATAAAGAAACGACATTGAGGATTTGAGTGTGTTGCTGCTACTTAGGATATAGAGGCAGGACTGTTCTATTAAATACTAGGAACTGTGTATAAACAGAGATTAGGAGTAAGCGGTAAAGTTAATTATAGTGATCAGGATCGCGCCTATTTGGTAATACGTATTGTATGTTTCTTCACCTCAGATCCTTTAAGTTAAAATATAAATATTATCATTGTATATAGTTTAAGATCTTAATAAAGAGATATTAAGATCATGGCAACGCCTGGTTCTTCATTCACTCTCACACCCCTAGGTCACGAGGATAACTCAGAAGTAAGGCAACACCCTCGGGCCAATGCCTTATAAATATGGTACAAGTCCAGAAATTACTTCATAAACATTGGTCCAAACTTAAAATTCTAACAAAATTGGAAGATTTATTTAAATTAGCAGCAAGAATTATATAAGTAACTTGAAAACCCTAGAGAGAGCCATAAATAAACGAAGGACACATTTGCTATCCAAAATTCAATACCCTCAAAAAGTTTGAAAAGAAAATCATATTCCAAACGAAGATCATTCGATTCCTGCATAGCTCTTGTAGTAGATGTTGTAAATTAAATGCAAAATGAATAGATAGTGCTGCAAGTCATCTGAGAATTAAATTTTTTTAGCTTGTAGAATGAGTTATGTAATGTTCTTTGTGCTGTATACATGCCTTCTGTGTGTGTCGTCTAATAAACCAAAATGTCTAAAAGGATGGCCTGAATCATTGGAATAACATAAAAATATAATGGATATAATCGTCTAATGGAATATTGGAATTAAGGATTTAGGAAATATAACAGTAGCCATTTCTAGAGAGGATAGTAAATTTGATTCATTTCTTCTCACCATAAGCAAATGCATCTATCACTAAGAAGCAGCAACGAATATTTAATTTACATTCCTTATAAAAGTTTTTAATTTTTAGTTGTTATTCTCTTTTGAAGCAAAATGTATGCATTTTACTTATTTTCAGTTATCAGTTGAAACACACACATATACGATTTACTTATATAATAATGTTAACTATACAAAGGTGATTCGGAAAAGATGGGGAAAATAGGTTAAAGTGTAGTATAGGGGGGACACTTGGCGAAGTCTTCTTTTTTGGCGACTAAAAGCTGTCGTCAAGGTACTTTTTTCGGAAATATTTATTATTTTAGAATGAATTCGATACCTCTCCATGACATTTAGATAAAAATCGCCAAATCCGAGGAAAAATCGCTAAATCCAATATGGCTCCCCTATACTACATTTGAGCCTGGAAAATATAATATAGGTGATAATACAGACCGATATATATATATAAGATTGCATAGAGTAAAATTAAACACAAACGCGCTCTAGTATGTTTCAAAATTACCGTTCTGAAAACGTTAAAACTGTATTCCTGCTATGATTTATTGGGAGAAAAACACCATACATGCAAATGTAACCTCTATAATGAATGCATGCACAATATAGCTCCTTAAATGAAATGTATGCCTGTTTTTTCAGTATTGCTAGTGCGTCTTCATATCCATACGTTACAACTGTTAGAACAGTTGCATGCTGGAAAAAAAACATCACTGGGCTAACATCGGCGCCTTTTTGTTTACTATGACGAAGATTTTCTTACTGTTTCTTCTTTCATAGGTTATTTTAGTATGAAAGCTCTTTGCTTTTACCTAAATAACAACAAAAATGTCGCCTTAATGTTTATGGTGAGGGCCTTTACAAACTCGTTAGCACTTTCGCATTTCATTATACTCACACATTTTTCATTAAAATTGTTTCAATTGGTGTGTACTATCATGTGTTAAATTTTAGGATAAACATGGCGGTTTCATAACTGCAGTACTATTTTTAATAATTTTATTCCTTTTTATAAAATATTTCTTGAATTCTCGATAAGGTATAAAGTATTATAATACGTCAATTGATTAATAAAATACTTCTTAATTTTTGTACAAATTTATAACTTTTTATCCAATGTGGGCCTTAAGAGAATTTTTTTTATTTTTACAACATTATCATTTTATGAGGGAAAGTAGACACTTGAAAATTCGTTAGGTTAATGGACTAGTCTCTTAAGCTATAGTTTCTTAGTGGCTGAAAATAATAAAATTTGTGGGGCGTTGCGTATTTTACCGTCGAAGAATATCACCATATCATAAGTTGTCGCCAAATACTGCCGTCTTACTATTCTTAATATTATAGTGTTTCAGCGTACGTGGGAGTTGTTTTCCAGAACTGGTTACATATCATGGCATTTGGCAATGTCTTTTGATCTGAAAAAATTTCTATACAGTATAATACTAAGTACATTTTGTGTATCCCTATGGCCATTGTAAGGGATTGATGTAGTACTTGATGCATATTTTTTATTCTATGTCCGCATATGAATAACTTATTGATCTTTTTATGGCGGTATAAAATCCTAATGCCACCCATAACCATCTTTCAGTTGCCCATTGAGCGCTATTGCGAAAGGTTGTTTCTGGATAAACCATATTTAATCTATGAGTTATAATAAGAATGAGACCTCTATATGAAATACTTTAAATTTAATTTTTTAAAAAATAATTAACTCGTGATTTACACCACTAAAACGTGATCCTATTTTGATAAAAATAAATAGCTTTTTAAATTAGCATACATAATTTAATTGAAAAGAGTTAGTCAAAATTGAAATATTTATAAATATTTTACTTAAAAAGCAAGCTTTTTTTCCTTATAATTCAACTTAAAATTTGACAAGAAAAAATTGCATTTCCTTAAATATGTCAGACAAAGATTTCCAAGTCATGTTTGAACTCATGTGTGAGATGACGAAAGCCCCTGGCGGCAAACTTAATCTAGAGGGTCTAAAACAGTGGTTCAGTCAAGCAAAACTTATAGATGAAGAAAAAGGACTCACTAACGCTGAAATTGAAAGCGCATACGCAAAGCACGCAAAGGATAAAAATGGTATTCTCATCTCAGAGTTGAAAGAATGTGTTGCAGAATTAGCCACACAGAAGGAAAAGGAACCTAAGGATTATATGGAAAAACTTGCTACCACAAGTACTCCTCAACCAAAACGAGAACAAATTTAAATTAATCAAGATCAGTGTTTGTTCATTAACCTCAGTAAAATAAATATTTCAATTTAAATCCCCTTCGTTTTCTTTTATATATATATATATATTACCATTGACTAACTGGAGTAGTTATTGTTGCCAGGCAAGTCTGCGATACCCCCCAAAAAAGTTCCTCAAGTCAAATGGTTTGTCATTTAGGTGCTAGTTTGATATCCGGGAAAAAACGCCAAGTTTTTGTTTATGTTTGCCAAGATGGGCGATAACCTTACAATTTGGTTACGGATGTTGGATTCCTGTTATGTTGGATGTTGGGTGCCGCCATGTTGGATTCTCTTCCAGCAACCACTGCTTGGCGACAGGTTTCCTGAATATAAAACTAGTTCCAAGAAATCTTGATTTGGTGGCGAAAGTGTAGAATAGGGGACTCCAAGGCCCAGTTAATTTTTTGGCTACCGTATTCGGTCGCCAAGCAACTTAATCTAGACACAGATGTTCCAAGAGTTCGCAAATTGGAATTGTGCAATGAGAATAAAGAAATATTAGTGAGAAATAAAAAAAAAAATTATTTAAAAAAAAATTGTTTAAATATTTATAAAAAATTTGTTTGGTGACTGGAATCAGTCTTCAAAAAATTGACTTCGCCAAGGTTTGGATTATATTCTAGTTCACCCGAGGTTTTTGAACTTTTTGTAGCCAAACTGATTTTGACAAGTTCGCCAAACTAACTACGTTTCGTTTTTTGTGTGTTTAGTGCAGAAACAAGAGATCGTTAATAGTAACCGTTTGCTGCGATTTGTAATTAGCTTTGGCAACCTTCTAACTACATAACAGCGCTAACTGAGCTATTTGAATCTTTTCCATGCTGGATTGTTAATCGATAACTAAGTTTGAGTTCCGGTTGCTGCTGAAATTGAGTCGACTGTAAAGCTTGAAGGATTTTTTCTATATTCTTTGGAAACATAGGGAAAAAAAGGAAATTATTGAATTCTTCGTGCTATAAAGTTTGATTTTTGCAAAGTAAGTATGTCTGAAATGCATGTATGTACCAAAAAAAAGAATGCATATTGTTATGAACAGAGACACTTTGCTAAAGTAGGATAATGTATATGATGATGTCCACATGATATGTGTAAGAGCATAAATAAAGGTAAGTGGTTCAGTAAAAGTCATTTTGAGAGTGTGTGAAATTTTAATTGTCATGAAATATTTATTTGGAAGGTTTATTTGTAGTGAAAGATTTGAGCATTAATAAAGACACAGTGCTTGACTGTGTGTGTGTGTGTGTGTGTGTGATATATGTTTTATTGAGAGCTTAGCATTCTCTTTAGAATATTCTCAGTAACTTTTTTTAAGAAGCTAACTCTTACAGGAATTTGTTCTTGAAGTCTTAAAAACTTCAATTTTTCTCTTTAGAACAGAGGTCGCCAAAGTGGTGGTCCTTGGCCCACTAGCGGTACGTGACAAAATTGCGTTGGTTCGCATAAAAATGTGGAATATACTTACTCATCACGTTAAGTTATGCTTTAAGATGCTATTTAAACATAATTTAATTCAATAACAATAATTTAACACTTAAAAAATCCTATTAGTGCTCCGCGGGATTTAAATTATGAATTAACTGGTCCGTGAGGTCAAAAAGTTTGGCAACTGCTGCTTTAGAATATTAGTTTCTTCTCTTCTAGAATATTCAAAATTTCTTTTTTAAAAGCTAAGTTTTTCTTAGAATTGTTCGATAAGTTCTTACAAATTTCCATTTGTGTCCTTCTAAAATCAATTAGTTAACTTCAGAATGTCATTAATTACGTGAATTTAGCTACTTGTGCCCACGTTCTAGGTAACTCGCCAAGTTGGCAACCTCGATTTCGCATGTGTCGTACGAGCTGAATTCATAACCATGTGCTTTACTTCACATAATGTCACCAATACGGTTGCGATAATACGTAAGTACCGGAATTCGTTCTAAAAGAAATAAAATGTTCCATTTTTAGTCCTTCGGACATACAACAATTTCCTCTCAACTTTATATGTCTCTGGTTTAAAAAAAAACACCTTGGCGTCACTTAGGTATTTGTTGGACAAACTGCTGATAGGTTTTAATAGAATTATATCGAAATCTTGCCTATAATCATCTGGTCAAGGATCAAAGAGGCATTTTGCTTCGAAATCAGTTTTAGGTGCTTTCCTATTATTGCAACCGTATCGGTGACATTTTATGAAACGATGCCTACGGTTGCCAAATTAGTGTGTTTAGGTGCAAAATCGAGGTTGCGCACTTCATGAATTATTTTGAACTTTAGCATTGTTGCGAAAGTACGCTAAGTATCTATTAGTATAGTTGAGAACATTCATCCGTATACTTGGTAGGTTTATCTGCCTGTCGAATTTTTAGAAAGTAAGGATATACAAAAGACTAGCGGTCCCGACAGACGTTGTCCTGTACACATGTCTTAAAAGCGAATATTACAAACTTTTTGGATAAGTTGTAACAATCTGGATCGTTTTGATGAAATTTTTTTTATAAAGAAAGTTATTACAATACCTGACATTATCACATGTGCAGTTACCACAATTCGACCTATCGATTGCGTGTGAGTATGTATTTATTACGAACTAAGTTGAATATAGAAACTATTCTGAATAGAAACTTAAACTTTTTTTGATTAAAGGGTAAAAAAGATAAAACTCGAGCTATTTTCATAACAGGTATATTTTTTAATGCTCAAAAAATTTCTCATAATGTTATTGAATGTATAATGTTTTTGGTTAATCCTTGAGGGGGTATAAGCAAACTAATGTGATGGTTTGCCAAACCCCGGACATGTAACATATAATTGGCCGTGCGAAAAGCAAGGGTTTTCTAAATATAAGCCACAAATTGTCATTGTTTGACCTTGTGACTTATTCATGGTCATAGCAAATGCCAAGTGAGTTGGAAATTGCAAACATTTGAATGAGTAGATGAGTCTGAAAGAGTCATTAGGATCTGTGGTAGAAGTACAACTTCATCTTGATGTGTGCCGCTCAAGAATATTGCCCATGATTTTTTTATGAAAACTCGCGCGCCCTTACATAATTTTGGCGCATTTTTAACTAATTGCGATATCGAACCGAATTTTGAATTTAAACCGTTCTTGAATCCACTTGAATCCACACAAAAAATATCATTTAAATTGGTCCAGCCGTTTAGGAGGAGTTCAGTCACACATACACACGCATAGAAGAATTATATATATAAAGTTATATGCCGTATCTTGGCGAAATGAATAATCTTTCCAATTCTGTAATTATTTTTTGTCTGATTTTGATAGAAAAATCAGATTGCAATTTTAAAAACGGCAAAAATATCGGATAATTCTCCCCTCTTCTTTTTTTTAATCGCGCATTAGCAGAATAAACAGCACACATGGGTAAAACATTTATGCGTTTAAAGGTTTTTAATTAATATGTTTTTATCTAATTGCGATATTGGACTGTATTCTGAATCTAAACCATTCTCGAATCCACTTAAACCCATACAAAAAAAGGTTATCAAAATCGATCCAGCCGTTTAGGAGGAGATCAGTCACACACATACGCACAGAAGAATTATACATATAAAGATTATTTGAAAAGATATTAATTAAAAACGCTAAAAAGCATGATTCGTCTGCTTTTTTGTAACAATAAAGACCCGGTTTGGCCAGTTTGGCTGAAAATCGATTTCGACGCCATCTTGCGTCTTTTTTATTACAATAACGTTGTTACAACAATGCAGGTGAATGTTGAGTTAAATGTATTGAATACTTTTAATTAATATCTTTTTAACTAATTGCGATATCGGACCGAATTGCGATTCTAAACTATTCTCGAATCCACTTGAACCCACACAAAGAATTTCATCGTAATCGGTCCAGCCGCTCAGGAGGAGTTTAGTCACATACACACGCACAGAAGATTTTTATATATAAAGATTAATTGACACCACCCCACAACTGAGTATGTTGATGTAATATAGTATTTCCATTATATAATTGAATTTGAAAATTAATCCATTGTAGCAATGTAGCAATTCCATTGCAATCATTTGATAATCCATTGTAGCACAGAGGAACAAAGACAAATTATTAGCCCTATTGTGTTTTATCTTTTCCTTTGTACCACTCCGTGAGTATTCTTCATTAAGATAAGAGCATGATTATCTGTGAATTAACTTTATGCTTGTTCAAAACTTTCTAGTTTATATAAGTAGCTGAATCTCTCCCTAATCCAGCATATTCGAGACAGTTCAAAAATATAATTTACTTTCAAGTGCGTGTTTTTCAAATTACAAATTTGTAAGCAAGAACAAGTTACGATAAAAATACAACTAAGATACATATAGGTGGAACACACAGAAACATATATTAACTTTCAGGTTCGCACGTAACTCCGCCATTCCAGAGATGTTTTTCTGCCTTTCAAGTTAAGATATTTAAAGCGCCGAGCCGCATTCTTAAAGATACGGCTCAACCGCTTTTGAGAAACCCACCTGAAAGCAAAAAAATATGTGCGGTGCATATTTGAAGCATCTCCAGAATGGCAAGACTTTAAGTGCAGACCGCTTAGAGGGTTAATAACTTGAGTTCAAAATGAAGTTTCAGAAATACATTCCTGCAGCCAACGTGAAAATTTTTGTGTAAAGTTATGTTAATTAAGAGAGTATTATTGTAGAGTTGGATGTGTACACTGTGCCGCATCATCTTCCCCCTGTTACGCCTAGTGGAGCAATCCACACTGACGTCACACATCACTAATAGTGCCCTACGAGGTATTGCACAGGAAATTATTCAGACGGACGCCTATAGAGACGCTGAACACTACACGTAGGAGAAAGACGTTCTCTTTTGGTGTTTAATAGATATATATTATTAATTATTTAATAAATCTTTTTAATGTCATTTCAAGGTCGTAGTAGTCTCCCCATATTATTTAAGATTATTTTTAAACACTTTTATCATAATCTCAGAGTAAATTTTTAAATCTATAAATCAGATAATTTCAATAACAATAATTATAAATATGAATTTTTAAAAGGGAACCATCTTAAAATATGATTAAGAAGCAGTCACCTTTTTTTTCAATTCCTACTATTAGCTCCCACTCTGTATTTATTTATTTATTTATCTTGGTGGAATTTTCAATCGTTAATAAAATACGTTTTAAATGATTCAATTGAGCTGAAATTTTATATACAGGATTATTTTGGATGATGATACAATAATTTAATTATAATTAATAAAAATTGATTGATTAAAACTAATTATTTAAAGAATTAGTAATACAGCCATATTGACGACTTAGCGATCATTTTGGCTACTTGTGTCAAAACTTGAAAAGGTTTTTTCCTCACGTGCATTCAGTTGAACTGAAATTTTATATACATGATTGTTTTGGATACAATACGATACTTTAATTATAATTAATAAAAAATAATTACCACTTAATGTTGTGATTCTGTCCTATGTATATACATATTTGTATTAATTGTAACTATTTAATAAAAAGTAGCTAAAATAAAATTTTTCTTTGTCGTTATAAAGAGGAATTGACTTAATTTTTTTTACATTACTTGTTATATACTCTATCATATTTTATAGCAAAATGAATTCGGATAAGTTTTATGTGTGTTTCTTGTTTTGTTTCGAAATAACTTATTTTAACAACAATGCAATAATTGCGCCAAGACAATTGTCACAACGATCAGAATCGTGAACTCGTGGCTTCTAACTAGTCGAGTGTTCCAGTCTTGCTTCGAGATGAAGACCCCCGGTGTAGAGACCCTGATTTAGTTTAAATCTAATGATACTAAAAGTATTTCATCTTGCTGGATGTGGTATGGAAGTTTGGAGAGTGGAATGTCTGTTCACAGGATTCAATTAATCTTCTTTGCTTGACCTTGGTTTAAATTTACGAGTACCATCACCAATAGCCCTTGTCTTGCTTCAGATTATAACTTTAATAGAAAATCACTCAAGCAAAAAGACAAAAAATAAGATTATGTGATTTCTTTAGTGTAATTAAAGTAGATTTTTTTCTTATATAAAAATTTCAGTAGGAAAGTCAATCTGAATTGATTTTTTAGCATTTATAGTACAAAGGAAAAGAATTTAATATGCTCCAGATTCTTACTAAGAAACCTGTTTCCCTTTGTGTCTCTCATTATCACAGAGAATATAAAGGAAGTATATAAAAATTCAATCCATGTTACCTTAAAAAAATCTGTCTAGTTATTGCAATGTTCCTTAACTATCAGTGTTATTGTTATGCATATAAGTTCAGAGAAATCTATAGAAGAAAGAAAGCGGTATGTATAAAAACTATACTTTTTCCTAGAGAACTGATCACAACAATTGTTACAACAACCGATCAATAAACTCGAGATTGTATAAATTACCGATAAAAACGAAGAATAAAATATACAATGGAATTACACAATGGTGGTAGTTTATTTTATTTATTGTGATACTCCATGTAACTACAGGTACTTACAGTCTTAATACATCGCATTATATGTCGCTTGTAATTCTTTTCAGTAACATTCCACATTAAATAATACTGCAATTCCAGCTCTTAAGTATAAAGAAAAAATGGGTAGTGTTCTCATGACCTATTTTCTAACAAAGGAAGAAATAAACATGTGTCTCCGGATATAATTTATTTTATTCAGAAGCAATCAAATTTTTACATTTTATAAAGTTTTCACAGATCATGACTGATACATGCTTTCAATTAATCAAATATTAGAGCTTTTGAGCTCAAAATTTCCTCAATTTTCATTTCTTTTGTATATCTTAGCAAAATTTTAATTCCAAATGCATTTTTATAATGCCCCCAAGAACATACCCGATATTAACTTGGTACCACTGTTTGGCAGTTTGCCTTTGTGTTTTTTTGTGTGATGTCATCAAACAGTATTTTTGTAAAATAAATTGAGCGTATATCATCATGTTGTGGTTGTTGCTAATCCTCCAGAATCTTACGAAATCAAAGATTCATTAAACCTTTGACTAAACTCATAATTAAGCACAAGGTGATCTGTACAGATATCTTTGCTTATGAGATCCATGCAGCTCATTATGGGCTCGGGAGAAGCCTGGTAATTTTAACAATTTGCACAGACGGAGAAGATATTTCTTCTCTGAGAACGAGAGACGATGTGATCACTGGTACTGTAGTCTGGGATCTTAGGTCACACTTGAGGGCTAGAACTAGGCCGATTCTATTATCCGTATTAAAATGATGAGCGGGGAACACCCTCCAATTGACCAAATTTTGAGATTTTTTCTGTGAGTACAGTTTTAGAAAAGTGGAAGGAGCTGGAAGATTACAGTCCTCCTTCTCTAGTTTGTCCAACATTTCATTGCCGTGAAGGTCAACATGAGATGGGATCCATTGAAAATAAATAGCATGGTGACGCAATTAAGTTTTAGTTTTCGTTGGATGAACAGACTGGTTTTATCATCAATAAGAAACTATTTGTTAAGATATTGATAGAAACCAATTGGTAGATGTAGATAGAATACCTTTAAGTCCTACATTAATGGCTATTAATCTTTCTGAAAACTGAGCAGAAATCGGATTGCGTTTTCTTTGAGGCAATTTTCCTGGGGGGATGTATCAATATAGATACCAGCATCCGCTTGGTTAAATATTTTGTCATCAGTATAAATTTTGATTTTATCATTGAAGATGCTGTTAATGACCTCCAAACTAAATGTCTAAGATGAATAGCGACAAAATCTTCCTTAAAGTGACAGCTTAACTTAGGAACCCTGCAAAGATTCAAAAATCATTGCAATGAGTACATCTCCAGTAAGAAAATTCTGAGACTTAAAAACAAAACAATTTATTTAAGTCTTGAGTTTGAAAATAGATGAAAACCTTTTTTTTAATGGATGCACATAATCTGAAGAAATAAGTTTCTTCTGTTAAAGACAAATCTTTTAAGAAGATAACCAAGTGGCTATTTGTAGCCTATGTACGTTTTTAAGAATTTAATATTTCATTTGTGTGGTCACTGACTAAATGTTTTTTGGAGGTATTGTGTGGCTTAAGAAGGATATCACAAACTATTTTTGAAATGAAAAATAAATGCATACCAGTGGAAAATCAACACAAAATTCTGTTCTTCTTATGGTTTTGGCATTAGAAAGTCATTTTAATTTCTATAAAATAAGCTATTGTTAATGTATTATAGCTTTACTTTAACAAAGCAAAGAAATATTTTGCTTCATTCCAGAACATTTTCTGCTCATAGATTTAATATGATGTTACTTTTTGAACTGTTTTATTTTAGATACTTTATTATAGTACTTTTTTGTGTAAACATCTATATAATGAATAGGAATGATATATTTATTATTTAGGAAGAACAGTTTATTTTTGCCATTCAATGAAGGTTAGTTTCATAAGTTCAAAATAAATATTTAAAAACTTTCTACCAGTTTTCACCTAGAGATTTATTTCCTTCTGCAAGGAAATTGATTTCTTACTATCTTTTGTACCGTTTTTCCTGTTATCGATACAAGAAAAACTCTAAAAGTATCAACTGTTTTTAAGCATTGCGAGTGTAAGAATAGAAAATATAGAGAGAGATAAATAGAAAGAGAGAGAAATAGGATATATCTATGAATCTGATACATGCATAAGTATAAAAAACTTACATTTTACCGACATTCAGCAAATTCTAAAAGAAACAAAATTTTCGAATAGAGTTGCAAAAATCGGGAAATTGAAGAAATGGGATTTACCTCCCCCATTTACCCTTAGAAAAGTCAGGTATGTTGGGAATTTATGCCTTGCATTGTGACCTTTCTGAAAAAAAAACTGATTCTTAAAGGATTATTTTAGGAGACATTCCATTCCTACTACGAAAAAGATGTTGAGAACGTAAATATAAAGCTTTTCGATGTACTTCGGATGTTGTAACATATATTTTGTAAAATGGATGTAGATGTAAAAAGTATTAGCTTACAATCAATTTATTCGATGAAATCATCTCTTATTTGCATGTATAGGGAAAAAAAGAAAGTGGTTATATTAGATATTTTGAAAGGTAAGAAATTTTAACCAATAAATTATTTGGAATTTTTAGAAAAAATAATGAAATGCTGCTGTATGATAGAAGTATTCTGTAGCAAATTGATTTTATTAATAAATTATACTGTGAAACTTTAACCTTTTGAAAATTAAATATATTTTTACAATTATTGTGCACTTTTTAGGAGTATTGTAAAATACGATAAAATCGTATACATTGAACCATAATATAATAATGACAATTTTTTAATAGGTTGCTTTTGTCACTGTTACACTTCCTGGTAAACTAACCAGGCTTTGGCAAAGCAAGCAGTGAAAATTTTTGTGTCGAGGAGGCATAAGAAGAAAGCAGTTTCTTAAAAATGACTTTTATTATAATTTAGGATAAAGTCAATGTGCTCGTCACTGGAGCGATAAAAACAATAAGTTGATTAATAAAATCTTAGTTAAAAAAATTAATATTACCAGACATCCGATTCGAACCGTCTTCTCTTACAGTCTAATATAAAAAAAAAGATTATCTTAAAATGTTGATGCAACATACAGTTGCATAGCCAACCAGCCGCTCTCTATTTAAGAGCTAAAGCAAACTTGAATATTTCCTTTCTTTCTCCTAGAAAAGAGCTAACGCGAGCCGAGTTTAAATAGTTTCGTGATTTGCATTGCAGTTGCTACCAACCACAAATAACAAAACTTGCTAAAAAGGTCGGGTTCGAATCGGTTGGTTTGATTGAGATCATGGAACGGGATTGGAAAAACAGCACAAGGAGACCACAAAAATTCGGATCCGAAAAATAATATTTCGCATGGTTCTTTTAAATGTCTAGCAGTCACATTTTACTAATTTATGTTGTAAGTAAATATGCACCATAAAACACAAAAATGGAGGCATATTGAAAACACATTATGTGTTTTAAAAAAAGAGGAATCGGGTCTTAGCGTCACACAAAAAGAAGCAATTACATTTCCAAATTCTGAAAACACCTCCTCAATTACATTATTTAGCTCTGTGTAAAATATTTGGGGAGAATATGATTAAAAAAGAAAGCATGACACACACATACATAAACAAATAATATGAAGTAAAGACAATAATCACAAAAGCGTGGAGGAAATTCGATGCAGAAAATTACAAACAGCTGATTAAATCTATACCAAGACGTTTAAAGTTGTGGACACTAAAAGATATATTAGTACCTACTAAATTAAGCAAAAGAAATAAATATAAAAAAGCATAGTTGAGATTTTGTTTAAAAGTGTAGAAGACTTTGTGACAATTTTTAGTAGCAATTTAAATATTAATTTTAAAAAATAATATTATATATTTTAAAAACAATTACGTCATTTCATTAAGAACAAGTTTCGATATAATAAAAATAATATAAGTTAGAAATATACATTTTATTAGCAGAAATATGAAAATTATAGAAAATGTAAAGTGTACGACCACTTTTGTGGTCCACTGTGTATTTCAATGAAAAGATAATTTGATTCTTAAAAGAGGAATACTAGTTCTATTAGATAATTAGCTTAGTACACTAAGAAATATATTGGATTATATAAAATGAGATTGAAATTAGAAAAGTTTACCCTAAAAGCTCTCATGATAGCCTATTTGAATTGCCTATTTGACACTGTAAGAAAAGGCTGAAAATAAAATCAGAAGCCACGAATCTAACTATCACTTATTTTATTAATTGCAAGTATAACTTATTAATGTAATTATATTTTTACTATCGCAGTTCATTGTAATCACATTCACTCTTAGCAGTAAAGTGTGTTCTAAAATTTGAATCCCCAAATATTTAGTAAAATACTTTATGAATGATACTTTGTCAATTAAAGATGGAAGGTTTTTAATTAACTTTTTTAATTTTAGCAATCACGCAGAGGTGACGAGCGATTTTTTACACTGAATTAAAACGTTAACAAGGAAACAGAGTTGAAATTTTCTTTCACAGAATATTTAAAGAATAAGAAATTATAATTAGGTTATAAATATTTCTTTAAATAACCAGATTATGAAAAATAAACTTTATTTATTGTATCTGTTACTGTAAATCTAATTTTTAAAGAAAGAAACAAATTTTGTTTTTAAATTCTAAAATAATTTCACGGAGATTTCAAATACCAAATGAATAATTTTTCGTTTTTTTTCTTTTTGGAAAAACAATACATTCAGTTAAGAGTAAGTTTATATTCGTACACTTTCAAAATTCATTTTGTTATCCTATCTTAAGGTGCTTTAAAGAAAACAAATTAAATAGTATGATTGTGTAAGACTCATGCCAAAACTCTTATTACATTGACTATATTCAGTCGCTTAAACTTTTCTAAAAACTATATACATTTTTCTAGTGTATAAACGTTTTACCCCATGTATAGCGCCCAAAGAGTTATGTCACTATTATAGGCAAGTACCGAAACAGTTAGTAAATATTTAAGGGAGCATTCAGGCACAAGGAAAATTGAGTTTTTTGCTTTTAGGTGTATTTTTACGAGTTTCAAAAGCTTGTAGGTAGCTTGAAGGTTGTAAGAGAATCATTTATGCATTAGAATGAGAACCCAAATGTTCTGCATGGTTGAACGTGAAACCGTTTTATAGTTCCTAAAAGTTACAATATTTTATTCAAAAGTTAAAAAATGGGTTAGATGAAAATTAAGTTGCCATTTTTTTCTTGAGTATAAGTTGAATTTTATTTCTTTTTCAATTCCTACACTATTAACTCACACTCTCTATATATTTATTTATTTATCTTGATGGAATTTCAATCTTTAATAAAATACATTTTATAAAGCGCTCACACACACACACAATTGAGCCGAAATGCTGATATACATGATTATTTTGAATGTTATACAATAACTTAATTACAATTAATTAAAATTATTTGATTAAAACTAATTATATTTAAAGAATTACAAATACAGCCAATTTGGTGAAATAGCGATCATTTTGGCGACTTGTGTCAAAACTTGAAAATGTTTTTTTCACAGTTTTAAAGCATTCAGTTGAACTTAAATTTTATATACACGATTGTTTTGGATACAATACGATACTTTAAGATATTTAATAAAAATTAATTACCACTTAATGTTGTGATTCTGTCATATGTAAATACGTATTTTATATTAATTGTAACTATTTTATAGAAAGTTGCTAAAATAAATTTTTTCCTTGTTGATCTACGTAGGAATTGACTTATATAAATTTTTTTATATTACTTGTTGTTTTTCAATTCAGTTAGGAATCAAAATAAATATGAATTTGATTGTTTGCAATTTATCTCTTGCATAACATTTAAATAAATAATTTAGTTTGGAAAATGTTTAACCTTAGAATTTCTACTTGTTTTAATGAGTAGTTTAATTAAAATTTTAATAATATCAAATATAATACTAAAAAAATTATAATTTAAATGTATTTGACTGCACATATTGTCTAATACATTATATTTCAAAGTACTATTCAATTGTCATTAGGAAGCCACTGTATTGTTAGTGTGGTGCAAAGTTAATTCTGGTTGTATTTTTAATATTATGCACGAATCTATAAAATAGTTCAACTTTTATTTAATTTTTGTGCTCGAAAGTCGAAAGTTGCTCACGTGTTATATATACAAAACAAAAATATTACCAATTTTTGCATTTACTTTGATTTGTCATTTGAAAAAGAAGAAACCAATATCCCTCAAAATTTAAAATATTTTAATGGAATGGAAGAGTACTAGTAATATATATGAAAAGGTATATATATATATCACAGTGGGTGATCGGTTACCGAACATAATTCGTTCCAAGACTATGTTCGCTATCCGAATTGTTTGTTAACCGATCATCGATTCACCAAACTTCAGTGAAATCGATTAATCTTTCTGGAGACCCAAAAAAATGAAATCAAAACCGAATTTATGGTCTAATGTGTATGAATATTCTTTTGGGTTTTTTTTTCAATATAACTTTGAAGTTTAATGGGTAAGCAAAAAATTCAGGAGAGATGAAAACGATTTTAGTCCGTTTCTCATTTTATTTTACGAGGTAGCGCTCATCGGCACCTTTATATTTTTAGTCTGCACTGTTTAAAAAAAATTAAGAATTCGCTTAATTTATTTCCATGCCAGCAAATCCACTCGCCCATAACTTATCAGCTGTCAGAAAATATTGATATTCATATTGAAATTCAAGTATTCAAGTGTGTATTGATTTTATCATAATAATAGTTATTGAAAGACCTTTTAAATTCATTGTTCTATTCAAGTTTCATTTAGTAATTATCAGTATAGCATGCTTTAAACATTTCTTTTTTCCAGTGATCTTATTTTGTATGCAAAATGATAACAAATGTTTAATATTATTTTTCAGAGGCGAGAAGTGTTCGTTAGAATTCGTTTTTTTTATTATCCGAATATGTGTTCGTTGTCCAAACACAAAAATTCTTTCTTGAAAGTGTTCGTTATACGATCACCCCCAAAAAATTTTTTAAAGTTTCGTTATTTTAAAAAAAAAATCTTTCCTGAAAATTGTTCGTTAACCGATCAATGTAAAAATATTTTTTAAATTTTTTCCTTCAAATTTAAATTTATTTAAAATTTTTTGAAATATCCGATATTTTTGGAAATATTTTAAAAAATGCATAAATGGGAATTTTTATGATATTTCTGTCAAAATTGAAAATTAATATTTAGTGTTTAAGAATGTACAGATAAAAAATTATTTAAAAGTATAAATTTTTGAACCCGAAAAGAAATAAAAAAACCCATTTTTCAAATTTTCCTAATTGAAAAAAATGCTTCTTTATAATAAATTTTAGCTTTTAGGAAAACCACAATAAATAATAAATTTTTAATTATATAATAAAAGTAATTTTTATCATTTTTAGACACCAAGAAGGAGAAATTTTTAAGGTAAAAAGCCTAAAAAATTTTTCATTTTTTTAATCTAAAATAAAAATGAATTTTTAAAATTTTTAAATCCAGGGAAGTTCTACTTTTAACCAAAGAATAATATATATAATATAATTTTTATTTCAAGGGGGATTTTTTATAGGAGAACAAAAATTTTTGAAAAGGTCATTTGTTAATTTTTTGTCAAAATATTGTATTTAAATAAATTTTTTTTGTCAAAATGTCCTTAAAATAATTTTATACATGTATTCTAATCTAAGTGACACTAAATATCACGAAAAATATTTATTTATGTGCTTTTATAAAATCACGGTTCCGAACGTAGTCGGATACCTTAACGCAAACGAGATGAATATAATATATTTTTTTTATTTTCAATGGTGCTGTGCGGATTGGTATTTACTATTGTAGAATTAATACATTCCCGAGGAACTGGATCACTTTTCAGTGATGCGCCATATAGGTGGAATAGCAATCGATGCAGTATACTTTTGATGTCCAGCTTTCCTCCCCAGAGGGAGACACCTGAGCTTTGTGACGGTGCGATAAGGAATAAAGAATTTGAATTTTATCGAGAGCACCCAAATAAAACAGGCACTCTAGTGATCTTTAACATGCGGCATAATAATACACAAGAACGCTGCATCATGAAAATGTACCAATTCGGCCGGGGTCAAACCATAGTCTTAGGCTTACAAGGCCAACGACAAACCAACTACGCCACCCAGTCGGCAGATGAATGTAATATGCACATGGAAAATATGCAAAACATATTTCTTAAAGAGAAATGTTGTTGATTAATACGAGTATAAAAACTCTCAAAGCTCTCTCATAAACTTTATTTGAAACCAACATAATCTTATCAAGTAGAATTCAATACGAGATAAATATGTCTTATTTACAATCAAAGAGTCTGAATCATTGTTTTCAAAAGCATTCCACAGGGAAAAGACCTTCCAAGGACTTGGTTGTGAAGATTCTTCTTTGTCTCTCTAATTGAATCTATGCAAACACAAGTCTTTCCAATCACATTAAATACAATGAATATGCTATTTTATCTTGAATTAATTATGAACCAGAAGGGAATCACTCCTACATCTTATCAACAAAAAGTAATTTCGACTATTAATTGATAGCCTTTATTTCAATTGAAGCGATGTAGCTTTGTTAATTAGATTCAATGAAGCGAATAATTTTTTGAAACCTCCTCCATAATAGATATCTAGTGAATTGCAGATTACACTAAGATTATTAAGATAAAAGTTTTGAATAATCCCAGTACCTTTTCTCAGTTACATTGAACTCAAATTTTTATAAAGGAAAAGCAGTTAGTTTTATTTATTATAATCGCATTAAACCATTTGAATTTTTTTAAAGGAAATCTTCTTAAATTTTACTTTACAAACGTTACTTTTTTGTTAAAAAAACAAATGCAAGGGAACAAAACTAATTATATGATGTGTTTAGAATTGTTTTTATAAACTGTAGAGTCTTTCCAGATTATCTTTGATTATTTTCGTTTAGAAAGTGTCCAGCATCGTCACAATGTACTTGAAAACAAATCTGATTAAGAACTTAATCGATATTTTTTTTAACAAACGGATTTACAGTTCTCAAGAAGAATAACCATAATATGTTTTTATTAGAATGAAATAGGAAGTAACTTATTATGACTAAGGGAGATTAGACGTAAATTTCAATTATTGTTACATCTTAATTCAAGTTCGATTCATCGCTATCGGCGATTACGCATCAGTATTGTAATATTTACACATCTGAACCCAATTTCTCCAACTCATGTAATCTAATATCTTTCCACACAATTACTTAAAGTGAAATATTGTAAAAGAAAACAAAAATATGTAATTGTTTTCGTTTTTTATATAGTCATATAACTTTGTAAATGAACATAAGGCTTGCTTTAAATATATAGAATCAACAAAATAGAATAAAGTTATATAAAATAATGATATTAAAGTAAGGTGAAACATTGAAATGTGACTAAAATGAAAAAAAATATTCTACAAAAGGTGAAAACGTAAAAGTTACATGATCTGTAAGTCGAACACATCCATTTTTACATAGTTATAAAAGATTAATAATTTCACTTTAGAACAGGCTATGTGAGTAAATGATACATTTTATAATTTGCTCAAATGTAATACATATGAGTTTTTCTCGGTATAATTCATTCTTTACAAATCAGATTGAATTAATTATCAGGAATTTAGGTTTTTGAAAATAAACCCATATATTTATTCACGGGATACTTAAAAACAATGCCTCAATGAAAATATTCCACTTAAAAAGTATGGAATTCATAGAATATTTCATTATAATGCCATCGAAACCTTATTTATTATGTCCGATGTCTGCTTAGCTCACTTGCTTTCACTTTACATAGCTGGAAGCAGGCTCTTTCTTATTCAATTGTTTTTCAATATATTTTAACAATATTTAATTAGGTCTGACTATCGCTTTTAATTAATTGCTGGAATAACCAATATATAGTTTTCAAAAATCAATGAATAGTATTCAGTTTTTATTTTTTAACTAATGGATTGGAGAGAGAGGGAATTTTTGAAGTACAATTAACAATTCTGAAGTACAATTAATGATTTAGTTTGTTTCCAATCTAAGGAAAATAATGATAATGTCCCTTATAACTTCTAGTAGACTTTATATTTAGAGTAAATCTATGCATGTGAGAATTACATTTAATTATAATTGATTATTCTTTTATGGGTGTTTTCAGTGCAGCATGAATATCAATTAATTAGAAATATATATTCTAATATATAGCTGTGTGTATATTAATATATAAATACGTAATCGTGGCATGAATTCTGAATTAAGGGTTCACAAATGTGACGGCCTGTTTTTTAAGGATTTTTAGGGAATTTTTTCGACTCTACCAGTAAAAAGATAGAAATTTAAGTTTTTTTAACATTTATTTATATGTATTTTATATATAAGAGTATGTAATTAAAGTTTAGCCAAAAATATCCAAAAGAATGTGAGTTACAGCGCTTTCAACACACCTGCCTCGAAAAAATGGACGCTCACTTCCTCCATGATTCTGGGTGATTGGCTTATCTGAAATAAAACAAAATTAACGGCGTTTTAATCTATAATAAATGCACAGAATGGACTATAGTCAATTGAAAATATCAAAAAAAAATTGGATTTTTGGTATACCTCTGAAGTAAAAGTTTCAAATTTCATGTTTTTTTTATTATGTTTTTGTATAAAAAATAGAAATATTTTGAATTTTGAATGATCGTTGATTGATTGATTATTAACGCGCTGTTCAGCTACGAGGGCTTTGGCGACGACCACGAATTTTGAACCAGCTCAGAATGGACGACCGAGTTTGCACTCTCCTAATACCACACACACCAGCGGAGTGACGGTTTCACTCTAGATTTAACGTGCATCGCTGCTGACACGGTGGGTCTTGAGTCAGGGCTAACTCTGAAATGTCCGCAATCGATACCTATACATGGCTACCGCGGCCACTTGGAATGATCGTAGTCCATTTCGTACGTATATAATATGTGCTGAGTGTACCCTATATATTTGAAGATATTCGATCAAACAGTTCTTGAGATATGATGGAGGAAAGTGGGAAAAACACAGTTTTGAGAAAAATCGCGTTAAGGTATCCGACTACTTGCGACAACTTTTTTTTTTTTTTAAAAAAAATGGAAATATGGAGATTTTTTTGTGGTTTTTAGATTTACTTAGTACATTTTAAGGAAAAAAGGCTAAAATTAAGAAGAGAACTATAAATTATTACTATTAAAATAGGAAAAAATGGGTAAAAATTGACATAAAATTACATAAACGGGGTCCGCTGTGTACAAATAGTAAATGAACAAATTCTCAATTTTTCAATTCCGATGTATTACTTTGCTATTCCTTTTTGAAATGCTCTCAGGATAAGAGATATTTTAATTTTTTCAAAAACTAGAGCACATTACCTTCTTTATTATATGAAATTGCTTAAAAAAACAGTGATTATATTCACAGAAAGAACTGTAAATTTTGTAATAAAACAGTGATTGATAAATCTGAAGGTTAAAACACTTCTATTGTTATACAGAACATACACACAAAATTTCATCAAATTATTTTAAACGATTTTTGAGCAATCGCAGTCCCCGTTTGAACTTTTCGAAAAAACACATTTCGAGTAAAACGCATTTTAAAGTTTGACATCTTATGTAAAGTTATGGCATCTTCTTTAACTAAAACACTTGTAGTTTTTGTTCTAGTGAATGGAAAATAAAAAACTTGTTTTTTTTATAAAGCTAATAAGATGGCCTATAAAATAAAATCTAAAAAATTGTCAATTTTTTAAAAATCGCGATTTTAAGGTAGTTGGATACCTTAAAGTTTCAAATACGATTAAAACATTGAAAATCTTAACTTAGCTCCACAAACAGCTGCTCTTCTAAAACCTGCTTCTTTATAACGACTTCGTATTTAAAAAAAATCACTTTACCACTGTATTCTAGACATGTTAAGGAGCAATTTAGGAGAAAAAAAATTTGATTTTTACATGGGTGAACCCCCTTAAATTTTTTGAGATAATCTGCTGTGACTCAAATGCAGCAGAATTTTAAATTTCGTTGTAAGAGATCGTCTGTAATATTTTTCAGATAACTGTTGTCTCTTTCACAGAGGTACTTCTAAGCCAGTCAGAACTGAACCACTTTGAACATAAGCATGCATATTCTATTTATCAGCATACAAAAAAAGAGCACTTCGGTGATTTTTAAAGCTCTCAAACATTTATACGTCAAAAGGTTACTCATTTATTAAATCAGTAAGTCATATTCTAGGACCAACAGCATTGCAGACCCTACTAGATATGGCCATCCATGTTTGGTGAGGAAATTAGATCTCATCAAAACAGTCAGTGTAAGAACTCGTTAAGATCCTTGTCGTAAGAAAACTTGTAGCGGTATAATCTGTATAAGCCAGTAGACAGACTCTAGACTGAAGTGATCATTTTGGTCTAGTGGTATGTTACGTGCTTACGGAACGGAAGGTCAAGCATTCTGTCATTCGGATACATTTCACCACATACTCTTCTTTCTATAGAAATGAACGTGTCACAAAACAATGTGTAGCGTTGAAAACGAAGATCTTAGTCCGTAAGATTATCGAAAAGTAATTGGCTATTTTCTTACAATGAAATTAAAGCACTGGAGGTACATTAAAGCAAAAACATGGTTGCAGTGGCATGCTCATACCGATCACACGCAAATTCTGCCTACCGACGAGAACATTTTTGTCTTTGAAGAATCTTTCAACCGCCAGAATAACTATTTATACAAAATGAACATACAAGAAGTTAAAGAAAAGAAACTCTGTTTGCAGAGGGCTCATCATGCCGCTTCCGGATTATTTTGTTGGGGTGTTAGCTGTGAAGGTACCTCAGAGATTTCTTTTAGCCCAAAAGTAGTGAAAATCAAGGCAAAAGTTTATCAAAACACTGTATAGTACCCACAGCGAAGTTTATGAACGTAAATCCGTTAAATGGAAACTACTGGACTTTTCAACAGGATTGTACCTGCTCATAATGTGAAGACGACACAATGGGTTTAAAGAGAATGTTCCGAACGTAATAGAACATGAAGATTATCTTCCTGCTGATCGGATTTAAATCCGCTTGACTTATCAATATTAGAGTTGAAGGTGTGCCAAAAGCGTCATCTCATTTAGAACAGATCTTTAAGGAAAGCGGCGATGAAATGTCTCATGGAGATAGTGCTTACCACGATTAGATGTTGTTGTTAGCGTGTGCTTCCTGAAGGAAAGAAAGTTGCTAGAACCTGACATACGTTGAACTTCTACACGATAGATGGCGCACCACCTATCTCCACCTCCACAATTTACGTGGCATGAACTGGAGGGGAGGGAAATATATTCTCCAGCACCCTGCACCCTTGGTTTCTGCTGCAATATTCCACAAGACTTCTGGCCCATTAATTTAACGAGCACGTACTCCTTGTGTACTCGGAGGGTATTGAGTAGCTTCATGCATCGAACCCAAGCCCTGCGTTCTGGAGTCTGATGCTCCAACGCCTAGGCTACCTACTGCCCTCCACGAATAGATGATTGACGAAGAGACTTAAAGCTCATGTAAAATCAAACGGAAACCACTTTGAATAAAACATGCTATATGTTAAATTTAAAGGTAAAACAAATATTTAAGAAGATTTAGTTTTAAATTTGATAATGTTTTTCTTATTTCAAATGCTTTATAATTGCATTAAAACTTATTTCACGCCTACGTATACACATACTTGTATTGAAGCATTCGCAGTTCCTTTTAAAGAATAGAAAACTAAGCCCTAAATATTCAGTTTTATTGAACTTTCTTTAATTAACTAATTTTCTTTGCATGTTGTATCATTAAAATTCATTTTTACAATTTAAATTACCTCTTGTACTCATTATTTCATGTGAAAAAAAGGAGATATAAGTGATCGAAAGCCATTTCAGAATGGAAAAAAGTATAGCATTTTCAAAAAACTATTTTCGCAAAATAGTTTTTTAAAATAATAATTTAATAAAAAAATTAGAATAATCTTTATTGATACTTAAAGTTATGTAAGAACTTCTAGCACCTTTGTTATATAAAACTATATTATTTTCATGAGTATTTAAAAATAAATAAAATTCTTATGATAAAATTACAATATGCACCTTAACTGGTATCAAGTTTCTAATAGATAGTAATGTTTGAAGAACGGAAGAATAATGCAGTTTCATGACATATTGATATGTTCTCTTAAATTCAAATAAAGACACATCTGGTAAAATAATTCTCTAAGCTAAATTAAAAAACTTTATTGGAACCAAGTTCCAGTATAAAAAAGAGTGAAGTTGAAAGGAAGTAAAGTTTCACTCTTATTGAGTGTAACGAAAAATAGGCGGAAACAAATATTCGATAAGAAATAAATAAGCTGTCTGCAATTTGTAAGGTTTGGTTACAGCAAACTGGGAACACCTTAAAGTTACTTGAAAAGTATTTTTGATCTTCTCAGAATTTTTCTTGTATTTAAGTAATCTGTATTTTGTTATCAGTAAAGAAGGCTAGTAAGGTTAGAATCCGTCCAGAGGTTCATTAACATATATATTAACTGTGTCAAAGATTGGAAAGAGGTGTGTTGAAAAGACGGAAAACATTCTTAAAATTTCACTACCAGAAAGGAATTTGAAAAGTTGAAACCATATAACATTAACACGGAATGAGTTTTAGTTCATAAAGTACATTGAAAATATTTGAACGTATTATATTTAAAAATAGAATAATTATATAGAGATATATAATATAACAGCACTTTACAATTATATTAATATAAAAATATAATCGGAAAAATATTTTTCTGAATAGTTATAGTCTATATTAAAGCTGTTTTTATAATTCAAAACGTTGTTTCATATTTAAAAATATTTCTGAAAAACAGAGAAATTATTTTTCTCAGTAACATCTACACTTAAGAACTAATCTTAAGTGCTTGAAATATGTGAGTAGAAACCTTTATATTTCTCTGTAAAAAACAATACATAATATTAAAATTAAGATGTATATTGACACGGAGAGATAGAAAATTTTAAAATTTAAAATATCAATAAAATATTTCATCAATTTCAATAAAATTTTATTACATTCTATCTTTTACTTATTAAAAATGGTCTTCAATTGTGCAGTAATTTGTGATGCGAAAGTTACTACTTATTGTGATGAAGAGCTTGAAATAAAAAAACACATTCAGGAATTTCCCTGGATTAATACTATGGGTTACAACAAGTTTTCTATATATTGGGTAAAAATTTCCGTTTTTGTATAGTTCCATATTTTTTAATAATTTTTTTAGTTTTCATTCATTAATACGAAGTTTTAAATCATTCCAAATGATTTAAATGGAATTTTGATCTTCATTTAAGGAACTAAACTATCATGGAATAAGTATACAATTTTGATATTTACGTATTATATCACATGGCATTTTCTCCAAATCATAAAACGTTTCCAATTCAAATAGTATCGTGAAATACTATTATCGTTATTATTATTGTTGCGTAGCATGAGTGGAAAAGGTTTTCCACTATTGACTACATTTCATGCATCGTCGTTTTACACACAAACACACAACACCAAATGCAGCATAATTAAATGCAATACTTAATTTGAGTAAAATAATATGATTCTTTATGGCACACTGTTGGCCTTTAAAACTGAACACCATGCAGGAAAGCAAAAAGATATTTACTGCACGTAAACAATATGTCATGAAGACAAAATGGTTACATTTTCAAGCAGTTTCAGAGTTTACAGGTGAAGAATTAGTAAAAATGGCTGCCATCCCTTGCAGTTAAAACGGACCTTACTCGGTCAGGCATGGAGTCGAACTGTGCTACGATGAAAGAAGTGGGCTACTTTTTCTATGCTGCTTCAAGTCTACACCACACATCAGCAACTGTATTAAGTGGAAAAGGATGGTGGGCCAATTTATCTGCAACCCATGGCCACATGTTCAGTAAGGGACATTTTTGGAGATTTTACAAGCCGATTGAATACCGTGTGCATCGAGGAATTTGAGAACATCACGTTCAACGTGTGGTGTTGCATTATCTTGTTCGAAGGTGGCGTTTGGCAGGTCTCCAAGATAGGACATGACCACGCAGAGTAAGATGTAAGAAATGTACCAATCTGAGTTCAAATTACCATCTATCCAAACTAGAGACTTGCGTGTAGTGTACTCAATGGTTGCATAAACCAAATGTAGGGACCTTATGCCGGTATCGAATTCAAGCAAGCGATGAGTGATCTCTTCGGATCCTACAGAAACGTATTCTGCAGGGCTTCTCAAACGTTCAATGTTTGCGATCCAATTTTCAATCATAATTTTCATCGCGTCTCCCTCGTATAACTATGTATTGAATGCAATAATAATGTACATCAACGCTAAAGCTACAATGCGATTTTAATTGTAAACTGCAAAAATTATCAAAATAAGTTTTATATTTTGTATATAGTTTTGTATATGACAAGACCATGGAAGTAACTAGTAATTGCTATAATTGCTTTTAATTTAGTATTGATAAATTAATTAACAAATACTTTTTGCCGTACTGATACATTCATAAGTATGTTGTATCAGTGGGAATGTTTTTGTTTTTTTATTATGTCAGAATGTATTTGGTTTTACTTCCTTTCAGTGAATTTAGATATTTTAAATCTTTTATTTTCAAATTTTCGATATGCTCTCACCCCCCCCACGTAGAGTTCTCACGCCCTCTAGGGGGTGCGCCCCACAGTTTGAGAAACGCTGGTATACTGTCATCAAATACTGCAAGCACATTCAGGATTCGTCTTAATAAACGTTATTTTGCCACCCCTATATCCAGCTTTGCCGTTCGGTGCACGAGAATCACTGTCTCGCTCTATGCTGTACTATCAAGGGAAGCCGAAGTAATGGTTGACGTGCTGACAGTCTACGCTGCAGTTAAAGGCGTCGTATGATACGAGCGGATACTAGGAATGCTCCAAACTTGTCCGTTTTCTGACTAATGCTCCATGATGTGGTTGTGCTGTTTTGAAGGGCTGACCTCACAATATAGCTATTCTCTCGAATGTTATTCACGGTAGCAAGTGAATATTCTGCAGGTCGTTCAGTAAGACCCTCAGCAACTCCCTGATTTCATATTCGCTTGACAGTGGATGGATTTCGATTATTACGGCAGGCTATATCACTGAACGATAATCCACATTCTCAGTAAGCAACCATCTCGCCTCTATCAAATTCCTACACTTGCTGGTAAGAATTTTTACTTATTTTAGGCATAACATGATATTATGAGCTAACTCTGACCTTACAAACCTTTTCCCGAATGAGAAATCCACTACACAAATTATCTTTTATGCACTGCTTCAGATGTTGTTTCTCCTTCCTGCGACATCTAAATGTACTAAAATACTAATCTTTTGCATAAATTCCAACCTCTTCTTTCTGTCATGTGATTTTAACGTTCGTCAGATCATTCCCTCCAGGTGTTTGAATTTTAATGACCAGCAGTGTAATTTGGATAGCAAAATGTATTGTTTGTAGCATTTGTGCAACATAACTCATGTGATTTTTTTCTAAAGTATGATAAAAGGTTAATTATTAATGTTGTGGAAAAAATTGGCAGTTCCAGAATATGCATACTTTTTAGAACCTATCAAACATTTCCAAATAAAATGCACTCTATAGAGATTCAATTAACTATATTTCAATATTTATAAAACGAATAAGTCAAATCAATTTGCAGGAGAAAAAAGGATACATTTTGATTTAAAGTTACAGTCTTTTTTAAAAAAATATTAAATGCTTTGAAATTAAATGAAAATATTTACTATTACTTGGAAAATCTTATCTAGACAATACAGATAAGTTATTTATTTGTATAATTATACATTGTTAAACATTCACCCGTTGTTCATTTTAAACAATAATAATCATGTGAGAGAATATTTGGATTTTTGTTAGTTAGATTGAATTATTAAAAAGTCTAAAATTTATTACGCAGAATTTAAGAATAAATGATGTAGGATATCATGTAGAATTGTTATTACAATAACAATAATTTATAAAATATTGATTAAATTTATAATAGTTTAACAGGAAAAACATTTTTCTAAATTTGGAATCTAAGTTTTAATACACTGAATACCTGTTTGAGAAATGGAATAAAATAACATATGTGGAATTATATATATTAAAGTTATTAATAAATATTTAACTAAACTATGTAAAATTCCTTACTTCCTACTCCTTTTGTGAGACTTATTACTTGAGGGAAACATGATTTAATGATATAGATGTATTAAAATATATATACTCATTATTCCCACTAAATTTGATTTAAAGCCGAAATAATAAAAACTTATTCAGATAAAAAAATTCAATCAATTTGTTTCGGAATCATATAGAGTTTTTACACTTTTAATTGCAATTTGTGGAGACAATCTTTTGAACAAGAACCATACATTAAATTTTCCAAAGTATTATTGTTGTTGCTATCGTGAAAATTGTTATATTTTTCCCGGTCCACTTACCCTTGTATAGAAAATTCTATTCCAAATTTAAATATATCTCAAGGGTAAAAATGCAAAATAAATAAATAAATAAATAAAATTCTTTTTTCTTCCGAAAAAAAAAAAAAAAAGGATTCAAACACAAAGTTTTCCGGTTAGAAATGTATTTTACCACAAAGACCCTTATTTGTCGTTCACAAAGAACGTGTAATACCTTAATCTCTGCTTCTTCTCAATTGGAAATGTTTTTCCATTCTAGATTTTTGTTACAGAATAGATTTCCTGTTTCAGACATACTTACAACGAGCCCGCAAGGAGATTTTCCTAATGACCGTCTTCTATCTCCTTTGGATTTCATAGAAAAGGTATTTCCAGAAAAGCCTTCCCACAGAATGTCATGAATACGCATTGATTGAGAAAAACTTCACCAATTTCACCTTTTCGATGGTAGGATTTCAGATTACTTTCAGAAAATTCTGCGCTTTTGCTTCTAACCTAAAAGAAGATTCAACAATTCAGTTCATATTGATAACTCTTTAAGTTTTCTTAAACAAAAATATTTTTATCAGTATTGTGTGGTAGGTATTAATTCAATGCATAATCCAATGAAATAAGTGATTTTAGAAAATCAAAGAAAACAAAGCTTTTTAGAATAAATTGTTCAAATTAAGTCTAACTAAAAGGGATCAATATACTGTAATGCAAGAGAACTAAAGAGGCTATGTGAAAATTAAGTAAAATTCAGGTTGTGACGGCTCTATCCACGACCTCCTGACTAACAAGTCCTCTTGGGAAATCTTTGGTGTTTAAAACTAATTTGCAACGCACCCTCTAAAGAAGAGAACGTGATTATTAGTTAAATTAGGCCAACTATATATAGTCTAAGCTTTCAAGTTAAAGAGAGAGAGATAGGATAGATAGTTAGAAGATCAGTGATTAATTAAATTTATAGTGTAACGCAGATATTTGATAATTGTAATAATTAAAGTGACGATTGGTCACTAGAGATTAAAATAGAGATTAGATAGCTAGGAAGATAGTGTATTTGAATCTGAAGTAAGTGTTTTGGTATTTAAAGTCTTCTCATACTTCGGGTACCTAGCTATTTATTTACGTATTACTTCAATTGGGTGTATCTTTTAGTTTAGATTGGTTGAACTTGTGTTGTTAAGTGTGTTACAAATAAATTATCTAATTCGGAACATGACTAGTTTTCCTTCATTTCCTCCCACATCTCTTGGCTCGGATCCAAGAACTTTACAAGGCACTACGGGAAAATCTAGCAGAAGCTGTATATTCTATTGAACTTTATTCTAAATTACAGTCTACTACTTTCCTCTTTCGAATTCAGAAACCTAATGAAAAACGCCTAATTTCTTCTACGAGACATAGGTTTAACAGCTTACACAAACGAAAAAAAATGCAAGAAAAAACACTTACAGTACTTCAAATAGCCTATCTGTTCTCCTCTTATATAGTGCTTGTAGATGGCGCTATGTTTGCACTTGATGTGCATCTGCGCTATAATGCTAATGATTTGCATATTTCATCGCCGCCAACGCATAATGTAAATTTCAGATGGTTTGCATGCTGCCTCTAGAATGTTGCATTTTTGTGTGCCAGCAGTTTACCCGTATATATATATATATATATATATATATATATATATATATAAATATATATATATATATATATATATATATATTATAATATATATATATATATATATGTGTGTGTGTGTGTGTGTGTGTGTGTATGTGTGTGTGTGTATATATGTGTGTGTGTATATGTGTGTGTGTGTATATATGTGTGTGTGTATATATTGTGTGTGTATATATTGTTGTGTTTTATATGTGTGTGTGTATATTGTGTGTGTGTGTGTATATATATGTGTGTGTATATATGTGTGTGTGTATATATGTGTGTGTATATATTGTGTATTATATATGTGTGTGTGTATATATGTGTGTGTATATATATAGTGTGTGTTATATATATGTGTGTGTATATATGTGTGTGTGTATATATATGTGTGTGTATATATATGTGTGTGTATATATATTGTGTGTATATATATGTGTGTGTATATATATGTGTGTGTATATATATATATATAATTTGTGTGTATATATATATATATATATATGTGTGTGTATATATATATGTGTGTGTTATATATATATATGTGTGTTATATATATATATATATATATGTGTGTATATATATATATATATATATATGTGTGTATATATATATATATATGTGTTTATATATATATATATATTTGTGTATATATATATATATATATATATATATATATTTTTATATATATATATATATATATTTGTGTGTGTGTGTGTATATATATATATATATATTCGGAGTGTTATACTAATAAACACTGACAATTTGGTTTTCCGTAATAACTGAGTGGCTTTAGTTGTGTGAGTGAGTGAGTGTTGGGTTTTATGGCGCAAGAGCCAATCTTGGCTAAGAGGCGCCAAACATTCGTTAAAACATTAAAAGTGTAAAATGAGTAAAAAAGTTTATAAAAAGATTTCGAGTAATAAAATGTAAAGTTTTAAAATCAGTTTTAAAGATTAGTTCTAAAATTAAAAAGTAAACATTTCTGGGTGAGGATAAGAAACAGAGAAATGGGATGACAAGAAGAGGGTCAAAAATAGAGAAGGATCACTAGGGTACCCCCGGTTTGTGATACCCGTGTTTACCAAAGATAGTAAACCCCTTGATAAAAGGAAAAAGATCACTAGGGTACCTAGGGATTGTGACGCCCGTACTCACCTAAAGAAGGTGAGCCCCGTGAGGGGGGCTTTATTTGGGAACTAGTGGAGGATAGCACCTGTCATCCTGGACCACCCCCTTTCCGAATCCTCCCATCGTGTGGGAAGCAGGGTTCCAGGGGGCCAAAAGCCTGACTGATACAAAATATGTAAGCTTTGTAAGATCCAGCTTGGTGCCCAAAACCTAACTTCGCATTTGGAGGGGAGGGCTAATATTTTCCGCTACGCCACTGGTACCGGTGTCATCTTTGTCACTTGACCGAATCTTAGAATTAACTTGGAGAAGTTTAAATGCCAATCGCTCTCGTGGTACTTTGAAGTTCAACGAATTTAAACAATCTGTAAGGAAATATATTAATTTACATAATATATAAACCAAATTTTTAACTGTTACTTTTTATCAAGGAATCTGTTTTATTCAATTAAAACAAAATACTAAATCTTACTTTGCGGCAGTTCTTCTGAGTATTTCACAAATAAAATATTTTCCTAATGATAACTATATATTCCGAATATTATGAGTTAATAATTTAGTTTTATTTTTCTTAAAAGAAAACTCATCTTAAAATTATGCTAAAAACGTTTTGATATTCGAAACATTGCTTTTAAAGGCTGAATATCATATTGAATATAGAAATATATAAATTTATTGAGAGATATAGAATATAGAATACAGAATACAAATATCGGATACATCTCAAATGATTAAAAGACTGAGAACTCTGTAATGTAATTATTGTTAAAATTATGAGATTTGGATTCCAAATTAATGCTTTTATCACCCAGATGGAGAAAATATAGATCTTTCTGATGTTATTGAATTCATTTGCACAAAACCTTTCATGCTATAAAACGAGTCTTCTATATTCATTGACAATATAACACATTTAAGAAAATACTCAAACCGAATACTTACGCATTCATATTTTTTTAAGGTATCCGACTACGTTCGGAACCGTGATTTTAAAAATCGTATAAATGGATAATTGTCATGATAATTAGTGGCACTTAGATTAGAATATATGTATAAAATTATTTTAAGGACATTTTGACAAAAACAAATTATTTAAATACAATATTTTGGCAAAAAATTAACTTAGAATAATTTTTTTCTAAATTTTCTCCTTTTGTGAAAAATGCTTCTATTATAATGATATTTTACCTGTATGTAGCTCACACCTCTCTACAAAGGCTCAACTATAATTTTTGAAATATTCACATTATGTTCAGATTTACCATCAATTGAAATAATTATTGGCATTTTTTTTCTTAAAATTGCTCCGCTCTGTTGTCGTAAAATATGGATAAACTCTTTTCTAAGTTATATATTTCAAAAATTCTAGTTGAGCCTCTGTACAAAGGTCTATACAGACAAAATATTATTATAATAGAAGCAATTTTCACAAAAGGAGAACATTTGGAAAAAAAATAATTCTAAGTTAATTTTTTGCCGAAATATTGTATTTAAATACTTTTTTTTGTCAAAATGTCCTTAAAACAATTTTATACATGTATTCTAATCCAAGTGACACTAAATAACATTAAAATTATCCATGTATGCTCTTTTTTAAAATCACGGTTCCGAGCGTAGTCGGATACCTTAATGCAATATGTTTAGTTCAAACTTGATATCTTACAATAATTCTAAAACAAAGAAAGGTATAAGCAACAATAGTGACAAAAATTTAAAGATAAAATACAATAAATCTAAATCTTATGAAAATAAGCAAATGTGAAGTAGCACTATACAGTACTCGAATTGAACAAACTATTATACATGACTACTTTTCTGAATTGAAATAAAATAAAAGATTGCTTAATCATGTTACCATCTTATTCTAAACTTTTTTATTTGGTTTACTTTAAACATAAACCATCCAAAATACTTGGAATCATATTTATTTTAAAATAAAACACCCAAGGAAGAAATTACAGTTTTTTTTCTATTTATATTCCTTTTGAATAACGATAGCTTTGAGGAAAGGAAAAAAAACAAGTCTTCTAATGTCTTATTCGACGCATCTTTCTGTTTGAAATACGAACTTACAGAGTGAGTTTTAAAATGTCTCCATTTCTCGTTCACCGAAAGAAAAGCTTTTGAACAACAGACGTCGCCTTTTTAATGTTTACGCTTTCCATTTTTAACGTCGCCTTTTGCGTTCTTCAAATATTTTTTCAATGTATATTCTTGGATGAAAATGTTTTCAAACGAATAGAAATGCAAACATTTGAGAAGTGTTATGGAAGAGTATCTAAAAGCAAATGTATCGTATTTACAATATTTTTTTTTTCTTTCACAAATGCACAAAAGCACATGCACATTCACATTTTTATAACTTCACAAGCGCATTAAAGAAGAAATAAAATGTATTTTCTGTGGAGCTAAGCCTTTCGAGCGTAGAGTAGAAGGATTAAACATTGATAACAAAGTTTTCAAAAAGTGATTTCTGCTGATTTAATCACTTTTAAAACTGTGAAAGCTATTAATATTCATGAAAATATATTTAAAAATTTTGGAATCTAAATCTGCTTCATACATTTCTTTATTGTTAGTAGCTATAATAATAAATAAATATGGAATATATTATTATTTTATTAATCATTATTAATGTAACTTTATGTAAAGAAAAGAGAGGAAGTTACGCCTTTATTTTCATGTTTTAAATCTATTAATTAAAAGAAAATACAGAAAGTATCTATTTATTATTTTGTCACACTTAATTCTGTAATCAAATGAAAAATTATCTGACGAAAATGAAAAATTTAATGGATTGTTTTAAATACACGTACCATAATCAGCATTTCAAGAAATCACATGTTAAGTCTTAAAAAGGTATAAGAAATATATTTTACTAAAAAATCCATCTTGTTACGAGTGTATCTAATGTAATTTTTATTTGACATACTATTAAATTTTATTGACCTTCAGGACCTGCCTAAGATAAGTATTGGTATTACTAACTCGAAGTGACAGTTTTTCCCCAAGGTGAGTGCTATTATTTTTTAAAACAAGGATGACAGATATCCTAGTGATCCTTCTTTATTTGCGATTTTCCTTTTTGTTACCCATTTTACTTTTATTTTATTTTACAGGCCTAGTCCATAGATACATATTTAAAGAGTACATATTTCGTAATATGTTAGTATATATTTTTGATGTGTAACATCTTTCCTCTCGGTTGCTGGATATTTGTTGGGAGTGATTTCGTAGGGACGGATGTGTGTAACAGGATGTGACGTGCAGCGCTACTTGATTTGACCAATGGGGTGCGTGGCTGGTCTTTTCGCTACCCTCGCATGGGGGTCCAACTCTAGTACCATCAAGCACTCAAGCGCTTGACTCTAAATCCGTTAGTCACGATATTGGGGACAAGACTGTGGGACAAGTGTTAAAGATTTCCTGCATTTTGTACTTTTACCATATAATGAAAGTGGTTCTGCTCTTTTAAAAAAATTATCACTCGCTTCCCCTGATTTTGAGTGGTGATTTTAACTTTAACTTCAGTTGTCAGTTGGCCAAAAGCTGAGTCACTCATAGCTTTATGAATGATGAACCAAGCCCCGAAATGAAAAACAAATTAGAATGCTTGACTGCTAACAGTGCTACTGTTATTGACGCTGTTTTTCAACGGTTTTTAAATACTTTGCAATCACAAATATATGTGTCATATTTTAGTTATCATAAGTCTATTGTCTCCGCTCTTCCCCAAATTGAACAAGAATAATTATTTTTGATAAAATATTGCACACACACATATTACTGCTTTTGTTAATTAAATACAATTTTAATTAACGATATAATTATTCGATAGAAAATTATTTCCAATCATACCCGAGATTCTCATATTTTTTTTCAGGAAAAAAAGTTAATATTGCGTATTTGCCACGATAACATGCCAGATGTTACACATCATATGCGACTACTGTAAAATTCGGGTTTTTAAAATTAGTATTAAGATTTTGGACAACAAATGCATGTCATTTTGTTATGCATTAACATGATTTTTTATGTTTTTCTTGGCATTATTTTATTTCCATATTTTTTAATTAACTCCGTTAGCTTGCCAATCCGCACATTTGCCTTGTGTAACATCCTTTTAGACCAGTGTTTCTCAAACTGTGAGGCGCGATCCCCTAGGGAGCTGGATAATTCTATTAGGGGAGCGCCAACATACAGAAAGGCGGAAAACAAAATATTATTTAAAAAGTTATTTTATTGACAGTAAACAAACAAAATACATTCTGACGTAATAAAATAATTAAACATTTACTCTGATATAATACACTTATAAATGCATCAGTACTGCACAATGCATTTTATAATTAATTTAACAACATTGTGTTAAGAACAAGTTTAATAACTGCCAGTGACCCCACGGGCTTGTCATAAATAAAATTATATACAAAAATTAACACTTATCTTGATAATTTGTAGATTTATAAGTAATCCCTTTACTACCAAGTAAAAGTTACACAATCCCCCTCTCTCCTCAATGCCTCCGTTTTCCGAGCGTATGTGATGTATTGGAGAGGGGGAAGAAAAAGAATAAATAAGCAAATCTTCTGAAACAAGTAAATCCTTCGCAAACACTGTCAAAGTCCTTTTATTCCTTCCAAAGCTTTCGGAATAATTTTATGGATAGCAGTGCACCGAAAAGATCGTACTTCAGAGAGACGTATATATCCGTCCGGGGCATCTAACACACCGGCTGAATGATACGTCAGTGGCATTTGAGAGGTTAAAATCGTCATTTTTAATTAATGTCAAAGTATAGCATAATTTATTTCAATGCATTGTTATTTGTATGGAGGGGGTGCGATGAAAATTATGACTGAAAGTTGGGTCACGAATGTTGAAAGTTTGAGAAGCACTGTTTTAGGCAAAAAAAAATTCTACTCTGGTGATATATATTGCATTACTTTTGAACCATGATTTCGATGTAGATGGGCAAGAAGTATGTGTTTGGGATTTTTACGAATCACCAAAGAGCCATCGCTGTAAAACTAGCAATGTAGATAAGAAATACCTTGAGTTCTTCCGTCAGAATCTCACTCTGATGCTACTGTATTATATCTTGCATGATTTCCAGGAAAGGGACCGGCCTAATAATTGTAAATTGACCAACAAAATGCTTCCGTTGTCCAAATACTCCTTAGTGGTTGTAGAAATACTTTTTTCTGATATGAATCTTCATCTGTTCTATCTCTCATATGTTTTTCGCATGAATCCATCCCTTCCGTGCAAGAATATAGGTTGTGTTTCGTCCAAATCCAATACAATCCAATTTAACAACATATCATACAATATGTTATACTCTTTTTACCTAAATACGAAACACTTTGGCATTCGCCTTTTTCTATTTACAAAGCTCTCTGGGATATAGATGAGGCAAATGTGGTCAAGAAAATTGTGATTCAGGGATTTTTTTAGACGAAGCTACATCTTTTCACTATTCAAAAACTTATTTATCAGCTGAAACACTTCTATATTCTTCACTTCCTTTAGTTCAATTTGTCCATTTGGCATCGATTCAAGGATAGCTTCATAGAGCTGAAATGGGTTAATTGCTCGGAACCTCAACCATTTGATTCAGAATCATGACCAAAATGGAAAGCAGAAAAATAAATCCAAGAAGTAAAAATAATAAAAATATTATTTACAAGCGGTAAAAACTTAATATTCAAAATTTTTATAAACATACGCCCAAGATGCTAAATCGTTGATTGTATCCACTAAAGCACGAACAGATGTGTGAAACTATTACAAAAATAATATGATCGTCATTACAATACCTTAAGGCGTTTACTTTTCCATCCCGCGACTAGTACAAATTCCTTAGTTTCTGCCCTTTTTTATATCTCTTCATTAAGGTATTCGACTACGTTTATGATATTTAGTGTCACTTAGATTAGAAAATGTATATAAAATAGTTTTAAGGATGTTATTACAATAAAAAATTATTTAAGTGCAATATTTTGACAAAAAATGAACATAGAATGACCCATTTTCAAAATATTCTCCTTTTGTAAAAATTGCTTCTTTTATAGTAATAGATTGCTTGTATATAGATCATACCTCTCTACAGAGGCTTGAACTAGAATTTTTGAAATATATAACTTAGAAGTGGGTTTATCAATATTTTACGACAACAAATGGGAGAAATTTTATGAAAAAAACGCCGATAATTATTTCAATGGGTGGTAACTCTGAAAATAATGTGAATTTTTCAAAACTCCTAGTTCATACTCTCTGGAGAAGTCTTTACTTTGTATAAGCACACACAAAATATTATTATTTTGGAAGCATCTTTTATAAAAGGAGAACGTTTTGAAAAAAAGATTATTCTGAGTTAATTTCTTGCCAAAATATTGTATTTAAATAAATTTTTGTCAAAGTGTCCTTAAAACTACTTTATACATGTATTCTAATCTAAGTGGCACTAAATATCATGTAAAGTATCCATTTATGCGCTTTTTTAAACTCACGGTTCCGAACGTAGTCGGATACCTTAACATACACAAGCTTATTACTTTCCACGTCTTTCAAAGTATGTATGTAAATCTCATCCAGCTATTCCTATACCGATGCCCTTGCCACATCTAAAAGTCTACATCAGCGTTTCTCAAACTGTGGGGTGCACCTTTTAGGGGGCATGGTAACACTACTTGGGGGGGTGAACATATAAAAAATGAAAGATTATTTAAAAAACTATTAATTTCTGAAGGGAAGCAAAAAAAAAAAAAAAACATTCGTACATAATAAAAAAGGAAATACACATTTACACTAATATAATATACTAGTAAATGTACCAGTACTACACAATGTATTTAATAATTAAGTTATCAATACTAATTTAATAACAAGTTTAATAATTACTAATGACACTCATGGGCTTGTCACATATACAAAATTTAATACTTACCTTGACGATTTGTACGGTTCATAATTAAAGTTGTATATGTTGTGGCTTTAGCTTCTAAGTACGTCATTATTGCATTCAATATATCGTTATCGTTTAAAGGAGGGGGTCAGAAAAATTGCAATTGAAAATTAGGTCACAAATAATGAAAGTAAGAATAAGAAGCACTGGTCTGCATTTGTCTATTGCATCACCTGTATCAATTAAGCATACCTCCCTCCATTAGAGTCTTCCAAATTTTACTGCCTCTATCAAATGAAACTATCAACATTTTGTTCTTGTTTTTAAAACTGTCGTTTCAACATCCCATTTGCACCTTTGTTTCTCACCTCAGACTTTGAACTAAAATACAAAGCAATAAACACGCAATCGCATTTTAAATAAAGCCTACAGCATCTCAATAGGAAAAACCCAAATAGATATAAAGTGACACTCAACAAGCCCAGGAAAAGTACAATCCTTACAAAGTATATCGCATTAGTAAATGATTGATTACGATGTAGATGAATCATCTTGCCTGAAAAGCCTCTTCTCCACACACACTATTCTCACCTAATATAACTTACTAAAAACAAAAAATGTAAGCAATATTTTTCAAAATTTTTTTTTCTTTCATGTGTAACAAAATATACTGTTTCATGAAAATTTTTGCTTTCTAACACATTTTAATGTAACACTTTTTGTACAAAATCACTTTTCTGTTGATTTTAATAAGAAATTTACCTAATTATTAGTACACACATTTTGTTCTCATTTTATAAATCTGGATTCATTACTTCTTCTCTATTTTAAGCAAATGTTTAACCCAGCGTATCAATTCTAAATTTTGTTCATTAAAATCCTCATTTACAAAATATTTAACTGACACACACACATGTACATATGTATTGGTCTATACACTCATGGACAAAAAAATTAGAGCACCAACAAGGAGCCGTCAAAATGAAACGAAATTTTACATACGTAATAACTACTTTGATAAAAGTAAATTATTAGAAAATCAAAGAAAAAAGGATCATTTATTTCAGAGAAAAAGGCAAAAGAACGGAGTATTTAATACCCAGTTGAACCCCCTCTATAGCGCGAATGGACGATGCGATACGATCAAGCATTGAGTGTTATTGCTGTGTTTCTATTTTGAAGTCTTGAGACATTTCGTTCCATATTTGCTGTAACCTCTAGTTCATTCAAACTCGTCGGATGCTCAACTCGCCATCCCAAATGTTTCCAGATATTCTGGATTGGAGACAAATCTGGGGATCGAGAAGTCCAGTTAAGGGTAGTAACAGCGGGGAGACAGTCTTGTGACACCCTTGCCGTGTGAGGACGAGCATTGTCTTGTTGAAAAATGCCTTCTGGAAGCGGTTGCATAAGTGGAAACACATGTGGTTGCAGGATGTTATAGACATACCACTGGGCCGTCATGGTGCCATGAATCAATACTAGGGGTGACCGTGTACTGTAGACAATGGCACGCCTTACCATCACACCAGCTATGGGAGCAGTGCGTCGCTGTAAAGCAAAGGCAGGATTGAGGCATTCACCAAGGGGTCTCCACACTCGAGCACGATTGTCAAAACTGCTGCGATTGAACCTGGATTCGTCACTAAAAACGAACTGGTTCCATTCCACTGCAGTCCAATTTCCTCGTGCGCTGCACCACTCGAAACGAAGGGGTCGATGGCAACACACGTAATGGGCGGCGTGATCCTAAATATCCTTCAGCAAGGTGCCTTCAAATGGTTCGAGAAGACACAGGGGCCCCTAGTGAAGGTGCTACTTGTGCCTGGATGGCGGCCGATGAAGCAATTGACTGTACGCGTGCATTTCTTACGATGTAGCGGTCTTCTCGACGACTGGTCTGTCGAGAGCATCCTGAGCCTGGTCTTCGTGTAAATGACATCTTTCGGATCCACTGGTCCCATCACCTCCTAACAACTCAATCAGAACGGCCTAATTGACGAGCTACTCCCCTAGCTGACCATTCAGCTTACATCATGCCAATGATTCTCCCCTCCTCTCAAACTGCGACAGTTGCTCATGTTGTCTTCGAAAATGGCGTAATAGCATGTCTACTTCAGCTCTTCCTTTGTAAGCCATTCAGCACTCAAACAAGCTTTGGTCACCTGTTTTATACTACACGGAATGTCGTTATACGCCCTTTACCGGCTATACGTAATGCACAGTTACACATATATAATGTGCATATCTTCTCGACATGTAGCTTCATGCGAAGTTTGGTTACGATTCTGCAATTACTTCTTGGTGCTCTAATTTTTTTGTCGATGAGTGTATATATATATTACACATACACACGTTTATAAAATTTAATAAAGAATATATATATATATATATATATATATATATATATATATATGTATATATTTAATTTTGTTTGAAAACGTTAGAATTTTGTCTTTCTATATTCGCCATTGTTATTCGGAAATGAGATTTTTTATGTTATAGGATTCATTTAGTTTCGATTTTTTTTTTCTTATATTGATTCCTGTGTTGTGATTGAATTATATATATTTAAATATATATATATATATATTCTTTAATAAGTTTTAGAAATGAAAGACCGAAGAGAAATTTATTTAAAATATGAATGAAAATATCAGAAAATAGTAGAAAATCTGAATTTTTCTGTTTCAAACACAAAATTGTTTCCATACGTCACTAAGCTAATTATAAATTTGCATAACGTCAGTTCCTATATTTGAATAAAAGGAAAAATGGAGCCCAATAAAATTGCACGTGTTTTAATCGATTTATGCTATAAGTACACTAGGCAAAACATATTAAGCTGTCTAGAGTAATAAAAGAAAGTTGTTTAACTCGCTTGACTTTGTGCAAGAGTTATATCCAGAATTAAGGGAAAAATAGAAAGATGTCACTACTACGAGATATCGAATGAAATTTTTATACTTTATATTTTAAGAAATTTTTGAATTGTGGGGAAAACTTAATACCTTACTCAACCTTCATGTTCAGAAATTTATTTTATCTTCCAGCAAAATTTAATTAATTTTCTGATATTAGCATCAAAAATATGTATCGTCATATATTAATTTTATGCATGAATAATTAATGGAATTGGAAGATTGAATTTATCTTTTCAAAAAACACAGAAGTGACCTTTTTTTCTTAATTTAATAAGCTATATGAACATTTCTTTTCGATGTGTATGGAATCAAAAATATTTTTGAGTAATTAATCTTAAAAATGTTAATATTTCGTACTATATAAGATCTTGGTGACAGATATCTAAACTGATAGAATGAGTTGGGGGAGTTTAACGCTAATTATATTAAGAGACTACGCATTTCTCGAATGGATTCAATGAAATGAATTTTATGCAATTAAATTTTTAGGAAGACCTGCTGACCCAAAATTTTGACAAAAATGTCAACTTTTTAAATTGATTTTTATTCGAATTGCATTGATTTTTAAGTATAAACCACACACTAAATCACACAGGGATTTTTGAGTGCAGCACCATACCACAAATGATTAGGGCATGAAATTTGAGTTACAGAAATACGGATTCAAAGAAAACAGAGTTCTAGTGATATAAAACAAAATGTGATACTTACGTATTATTCCAACAATCACCAATGTTCAACATAACTCGCCAAGTTGTCCCCAATTTCGCATGTGTCGTATGCGCTGAATTTATAATCATGTGCTTCGTTTCATATAAAGTCGCCAATAGGTTGCGATAATACGTAAGTACCTAAAATATTTACCAATTCTCCTTATTCACACAAACTGTGTGGTTACGACACAGTAAAGAATAGAAAATACAGAGAAAATTTGTTGCCAAATATTTGACTATTGTTTTATTCAAGTGCACAAAAAATCCAATAGACAAAGCCATTCAGAAACATATATCGTTAACACTGAAAGACAAAGACACTCATTTAAGATTTATTATTTTAATTATTCAGTTTACAATCAAATATAAGTTACTACTTACTGCGTATTCTAGCATTTTTCTATCACAATAGTTGTTTGAGTATCAAAATAGTCAAGTAGCTATAATAATTTTAAAATTAGTCTTTACACATATATTGTTTAATATAGTGACAGTGATTAAAATTATATTGATTGAAATTTATTTGATGTGATCCTTTACAGAGCAGATAAAAGAAGTTGCAATTATATTTAATGTAAACCAAAAATCTTAAATATCTTAAATACAGAAATAAGACTTTTGAAACAAATGGGATGACGTATTTTCGTTACTTTCCCCAAATATTTAACAATTATTTCTGATTTTGTTCTCAAATTTTTCAAGAAAATACATATCTCTTGTTTGAAGAAGTATGTGTGCATGCTACTGAATAGTTATATTCATTCTGCATGCTTGAGGTTTCGTGCTAAATACTAATATCATAAAGGGAGCACTAAAGTATGCAGGTATACCATATTTCTGTTGATCAAATTTGTATCGGAAGACAATTAATGCATCGCCATTTAGTATATTGCACATTATATTTTTAAAAACCTTTTAAGAAACCATGCTGATAGTAGAACAAAACTTTTGATAAACATTTTCTTTCCTTATTTTTGACACAAATTAAATGACTAAATACATCTTGATTAAATGATTTTAAAGTTTCTTCAAATAATTTTAAGTAATTTTGAAGGCATTATTTCTTCGCATAGAAATTTTTCAATTCCTACTATTAGTTCATACTCTTCCTATATATATATATATATTGTTAATTTTCAATCGATAATAAGATACTTTTATTAATCCACTAAAGTTCAAATACATTTTTTTAAACTTGTAGTGTATGACACTTAATTTTAATACAGTTTTTCAAGCATTAATTAATTAATTGAATTGAATTTTTTAATTTTAAATTTAATTTGCCTTTTTCTGGCGAAGTTAGAAATAACACCAACAGATGGCGCCCGGTAGTTTTTTGAACTAAATTTTCTTGGTTTCAAATATATTTTTTTTATACTTGTAATGACACTTGTTGAAACAGTTTTTTTTTTCAAATATTAATTCATTAATTAAATTCAATTAACTAAAATATAATTTTTTTGTTTTTGACCCTAGTAGGAATTGACTTAATTTTTTTTATATTACTCTTGTTTTTATTTAAATATTAAATTTATATAAATTTTACATTTATATTAAATTTATATAAAATTCAAATTCTGTTGAAGGTTCATCTCCCCCAATAATGAAATTATTATTTATTTTAAAACTTTAAATAGAATAACTATTTTTTTCAATTGCTAGAAACAATACAGGTCTGTAGAAGCATGTTTTATTTGTGTGCTAAGTCTACGGAAACTTCCAAATGTGATATTACTGGATTCAATATAAATGTTTATACATGTAATGTTAATACATAGGAATTAATATAAATGCATATAATGCATTTAAATTAATGGAATTAATATAAATGCACTATGTGTTCGCCAAATTGCCAGAAGCCTGCTATCTCTGCATGTGAGAAATCGATTATTTGATCGCGTGATATAGAACGAGATTAATTTTGTGAAGATACATTTATGGCATATATATTCTATACCATAAATTTAACTTTTATTTCTTAAAAGTGAATAAAATTTTTTTGAAAAACTAAATTACATTTTTTGCAGCAGAATCTACTCTCCATATAGCATTTTCAGGTTATTAGTATAGTTCTAAAAATGTACTTACGTATTATCGAAACCTATTGGCGACATTACATGAAACGAAGCACATGGTTGCCAATTCAGTGCGTACGACATGTAGGAAGTCACGATTGCCAACTTGGCGAGTTATTAATTGAGTTGGCGATTGTTGCGATAATATGCAAGTACCTCTAAAAATTTCAGTCTTTCTTATGTTATACGGACGGAGATGGAAAAATGATGATTTTCTTTAAATCACACAACACATGAAAAGTTAAAAGAATTACTTCAATTCGTCAAGATAGGAGATTTTAATATTGATTAAATTTGGTAAACTATGTTTTTATTGATATTTATTTCGGGACTCACAGATTATAATCCAAGAAACAATAAGTTTACACTAAAATAATCATTTGGCATAAGGTGAGTTTAAAATGAAATTTGGATTTCTATCAAGTGAATTTAATTTTAAAAAGTTGAATTTAATTTGCAAAAGAATTGGATCTGATTTTTTTTTACCTTAATGACTTTGTCGTGAAGGTAGAAAATTTAATTTGAAAACTGACTGCATATTTAAATTAAATATGCTCGAGTTAACATTGCAGAATTGCTGAAAGTGAATTTTTGCTTCAGCAATATAATTTTTCAATAAGAGAAATACTGGTTATTTTTTTTTCCACTTTTTAATATATTTCTTGGCCTATTATTGTCTAATTTATTGTTTTTCAAATTGCAGGGTTCTAAAATAAAAGATTTAAAAAATTAGAAATTTACTGAAAGAAAGCAAAGCAAAAAAAAAAAATTAAAAAAAAAAGAAGAAGAAAAGAAACATTCTGACATAATAAAAACAAAATACACATTTACACTGACATAATATACTTATAAATGCATAAGTACTTCGCAATGTATTTGGTAATTAATTTATCAATACTAAGTTAAGAACAAGATTAATAATCACAAGTGGCTCCCATGCGCTTGTCATATACAAAATTATATACAAAAATAATATATTGATAATTTGTTTGATTTATAATTAAAGCCTTGGAGTCAAAGAACATTATTATTGAATTCAATACATTATTATTGTATGGAGAGGGTATGACGAAAATTATGATTGAAAATTGGGTCGCAAATATCGAAAGTTTGAGAAGCACTAGTCTAAGTATTAATGAAAAATAATAAACTCCTGTAGCTTCCTTTATAAGACCATATTTTATGGTTGTATTTTCAATCTTTATTCCATTTTAACGTTTATATTTAGAAAACTTTATCCACTTTATTGTAAGACATTCTTATTACATTTCAAACAAAAAAATATATCTCACTATATTTTTGTATAACAAATCTTATTGCTTCATCTTCCCAGAATGGAAAACATCCCATAAACTACTTACAAGGAATATTCCACCCAACACTGTAAAAATACTTCACAACAGAAATATCACTCAGTATTGCAAGAAACTCATATCAAGAGTGGAATATTCTCAGAATTCATACAATATATCTGTGTTGAGAAAAAGCGAAGTGTAGCTGCATCTTATTTATTATACACCATTCCTCGTGTCAAGAGAATATGACACTCGGCATGAGTATTCTCAGGCACCCTATTCTACTGCTATCAAAGAAAAAACTGTATCATCTGCTTTTATTGTATACAAAAGATGGAAAATTTACCTTCGTCTGTACATAAAAGAATTTGGCCTTTCACATGACATTTCATAACAATGCATTAGTACATGTATTGAAATTCAAGAAGTTGAAATATTAGCAGTGGTATATATGAAAGAAGGGTCTGTTGGGGGACTCACAGGAATTCACCTATATTTTGCAATAAAATCCCCTATCTTTAAAATCTTTGGAACTTTTTAGATGTAAAATCCTTTACTTTATCAAAATAGTTTTTTAAGAAGCTTGATTTCAAAGTGAAACTCAAAACTCTTTAACTTTCTCGAAATTCTGATAAAATAATTTTGAAAATCAGAAATAGATTACAAATATAAAAAAGATAAGATTTTTTTGTTTGATATAATGTATACAATTCATTTAGAAAAGGAACCACCCGCACTGTATTTTCTCAGATAAACCATGAAGTAAAATTTATTTAAAAAGAGGATTAATTTTTAGAGAGATTAAGTCCCCGAAATTCATGGAAGCGTGGGCTAGATTAAATGCAATAAATTATACATCACAAGTGAGGAAAAGTATAGAAAAAAGTACATTGTTGATGAGAATGTATTCAAGTGAAAAAAGGAAATATTTGAGAACGACAGAGTGGGTTATTTTATACTCAAAAATAAATCCAAAGTAAAAATTAAAATATCTTTTCTATCCTGAGAGAAAATAAGCATTATATACAATTTAGAACTTTTGTCGTAATCTGTAATGATTCAAAATAGGTATAAAAAATGTTAAGGTATCCGACTACGTTCGGAACCGTGATTTTAAAAAGGCGCATAAATGGATAATTTTCATGTTATTTAGTGTCACTTAGATTAGAATATATGTATAAAATTATTTTAAGGACATTTTGACAAAAAAATATATTTTAAATACAATATTTTGGCAAAAAATTAACTTAGATTAACCTTTTTTTCAAAATGTTCTCCTTTTGTGAAAAATGCTTCTTTTATAATCAAGAATTAATCTTCTTAGACTTTTAGTTTTATCATTAGCATCGTAAGTAGTTTAGTTTTACATATTGATATTGTCAATTTTTAGAATAGAGTTTTACAGAAATTGTGCATGAGTCCCTCTATATGACCGTTTTTAAGTAGCATCAAGGTTCAAAACCACAACTCAATACACCACTGGAACCCCGCAGCTTACTACCACAGATGAATCATTGAAATAATGATTGGCCGAAAGATTATTATCAATTTAATAATTGATTTATAAGTGTACGGTAAAAATGAAATAAAATTTTCAAAAATAACATACATTCATTTCCTCTGTAACTTATTGCTGCGTGTTGCACATGTGTATTGGAAAAATCCATTATTCAGCAGGTTAAAAAAATTACAAAGCTTTTTGATCTCTTAACTGTTGAGGAAAAGTAGCGCGATCTGCTCCCCAGCGCCACCGTTTATCATACAACAGTGTGTCGTTATTCAGTGTACTGAGGATAAGGGAATGCCACACAAATAAATAAATAAATCCTTCTCCGAATAAACAAAACCTTTATAAACACTGTCAAGATCATTTCATTGCTTTCCAAAGCCTTCTAAATAGTTTTACTGGGAGTAAAGCAGCCCAAAGGATCTTATTTTGAAAGGTAAAAAAATTCCACAGGCAGTTAACGCACCGTCTTAGCGAAGAATATATGTGCGCTGGTGTTAGTTAAGGAGTCAACAAATTGGTGACCTTTTAATGTTAAAGAGGTTTTGAAATTATAAATCTACAAGTGAAACGTATTGACAATTATTGAATTTCTATTTGCTATGTTATTCAAGCAGCTAACAAAAGTATTTTACAAAAATGATTAACATTCTATTTTTACTGAAAAATAAAATTTTCTTTTTAATTTCAAAATTACTTTTGCTCAACATATTTTTATTATGTTGCATTTATTTAATTTAATCTTATTACTCACACAAGTAGATCGTGAATAAAGTATCCACTGTCTCCATTTTTTTCCATATCAAATCTAGGTGATTTGTTTTCTTATGTAGCTTAGATTTCATTAACTTTTCTGTAACTATTCTCAACGCAGAAAAAGTATTTGGAAGAAATTATGGTCTAGTAATAGTGCGACAAGAGAATGTTTTCGTATAAATTTTCTGGACTTATACGAATCGTTGTACAAAGCGCAAAAACTATAGTTTCGCACCGTCACGTATTGTTTTGTTGTATACTAGGATTTCAGATAATCCTCACCAGCATGTAGCAACATTTTATAGAATACAGAGCTTTGTTTAACATTTTCCTCCCCGTGTTGATATATATTTACAGGTAATATATTTATTCTTTGTTTAGTATGATTTATAAAAGTTAGCATCGATGCACAACACACAAATCAAATTTTAAACTTTTCCGAACATCTTTCTTATGCTAAATAATGAGATTCGCTGAAAGTTTAGATTAAACACAAAACGTATAGGGTATGCTGTTACAAAGTTGCATTAATCCTGATAGCTCTCGGTAAGCAACGTTTTAGATTGTATCAATGAAAAAAAATAAACATTCTTCGTCATCTGTGCAGAAATGAAAATTATTTTCATACGAAAGCTTTTAAAAGAAGAAAGCATATTATTATAAATGTACATGCAAATTTGTTCAAAGGTAAATACATGTATTGTTTGGCTTATTCATATTACCAGGGCAATAAAAAATTGAGATGTTAACTCTCTTTTCAGATTCAACTAATCACACATTTTTTGATATTTTAACAACATCATACTTCTCTATCAAGTATTGCAAAAAGTTAATAACTTTTATATAAATATAGTAATAACTCAGAAACATATTTAGAGTTTGAAACTTTAAGAAAATTTTATATAAATTTCTTTCACCTTTTACTAAGTATCCAGAAATATGTTTATAGTAATTATTTCTAAATTATTTTGCAATGTTCATTTTATGCATTTCTTCCACTGATAGTACTAAATATCTTTAAAAAAACTAACATTACGATATTATTATATGATTATAAATATGTACGATAGAAGTCTGAATGTTAGACCAATAACCTTTACCTTAATCTTCTAATAATTTATATGGTTAAATTTTTTGAATAATAATTTTGTAACTGATATATATTTAAATTATAAGAACATTCATTTTTATAAAAGTGTTATAACTAATTTTCTTGCCTAAAAATTTCTATTTTTGAATTATATTCTGGATGCATCACATTGGCTTCACTGTTGACCGAAATCACTTATTCAACCTTGATTAACATTTTATTTTGATTTTTAATCATTGACATAACTTACATTTATTATATTGAAATTTCATATTCAAATTATGTTTATATTTAATTATATTATTAATTATAAACATATTAATATTTATTAATTATTATTATTATTCAACATGTTTATATTTAGCTGTGTGCGTACTTACCATCCGATGTTTATAGCACAATGGAATGCTCATAAGGCGTCTATTATCTTGATTGTCTTTGCTATAAATTTACAAGCGCTTGCGCCTGAAATGGTGCATTGAATGTAGACTTTGTCAAAATAGTTTAAGACAAATCCTGATTCTACCAGCAGCCCCAAAGTGGTCATATTAGAATTTCAAGATACTGTGTACAGAGTTGCTCAACTATTGTCTTATGTATGTATATGTTCGCTCTGCACCAAGTATTAGGTTTGAGTATTGTTGAAGTATACTCCTGAACCATTCTAATTCTCATTTCTGCCACAATGTTCACTCAGCGCTAGATCTCTAAGATTTCTAGCTGTTGTCTTCACTTATGATCAGTCTGCCTGAGGCCTAAAGACAATGCCCTCGTAGCACCCATTGTTCACGTCTTCATTGCCTGACAAACTGTATTCTTCCTCGGCAAGCCTGTTCTCATCATCTATCGGCTATGGAACCCGTCTGGCCGATGGCTGAAAAACGACAACCGCCGCTATACCAATTCAACATTGGTAATGCATGGAGACATTTTATGCTGACTATCAGAAGAATTTTAATAAATTTGTTAGTTGCCCCAGAATCAGTTTATGTACATATATATATATATATATATAGGAGAAAAAAGCGATTCACTCCATCATCACAAGATCTCTGAAACTATTAGATGTATTGACTTGAAGAAATTTGCATACATGTTTTTGTTGTTGAATAGAAAACCTCTAAGAGCGAGTTTTGTGAAAATTGACTCCCAAGGGAGGTTGCGTGGGCGTTATAACTTAAAATTCCTGGTATTGAATTTCAGACCTTCAGATTTGTGAAATTTAAGAATTTCACTTTGAACGGCTAATGAACAGGTTTTGCACAAATTAACTCCTTTGGATGAATGTGAGAGGTTTGGGAGAAAATAAAAAAACTGTAATATTTTACTACAGATTTAAAATTTGACAGGCATATTTGTTTTGTTGAGTAGAGATCCATTATGTATGGGTTTTCCGAAATCAATTCACAAAGAGAAGGTTACTGGGATGTAAAAGTTAAAAAAAATCTTGCGTTTTAAAAATTTACATCCTGTCTTTTTTTAAATCAAGATATGAGAGCTGTAAGAATACAACTGAAAGCTTTGTTCTTGGATTTAGATATCAACAACTTATAAATACAGTCGAACCTCTATATAACGAACCTCTATATTGCGAATTTTTCCTATAGCGAACTTTTTCCTGGAAAATTGAACATTTCACGATTTTCTTTGTAAAATAACCTCTCTATAGCAAAATGCATTTTCTATACAACGAACGTTTTCTTTTGGGATTGAACTTTTGTTCTCCTTTTTTTAAAGTATTTCTCTGAACATTTCAAGTTATTCTCTCTCTTTAACACATTTTTGGTGATCATTAATCTTGAACTGGTTTTATTAGGTCCTAACTCACCGAGAGCAATCGTTTTGGCACATTTCATCCAAGAAGTGTAACCTTTAACTCCCATTGTCTAATTCAGTAGAAACATCTTCGATATCCTCTTTCACCCTTAGTGGAGTTTTCCCGTATTCCCATGTTCTAATTATAAAATAATGTATGTTTTATTACTTGTATGCTTTAAATTATAAAATGTCCTTAAAATTCATTAATTTTAGTATAAAATCATTTACTTAATATTGAAAACACAGTGAACTCGACATTCTTTTTTCTTGTTTTCCTTGCAGTTTTGCTTTCTTTCGTTTTTGACTTGTAAGATATATAAAAAAAGCATATATTAATTTAAAAAGAGTGTGAATAATTATTTTTTTAATATATAGTGTTTATGAGTTTAAAATATGTTTTATGTGGTTTATAAAGTATATATATTAAAAAATGAACCTCTAACGAACTTTTTGCCAGGGTTTAGCGACTTCGTTATATAGAGGTCTGACTGTAATATACAGTCAGACAACATACATATACACATATACATTCTTAGCCCAGCTAAGTATGTATATGTGTAAATGTATGTCTGTGCAAGCTTTGAGTTATACTCTCCTTCTATTGAAATGATTATTGTATACTGCAATACTTTCATTACACTAAAAATTTACAAAGGTTTATTTTCAACTTATTGATTATAATTTGACTTCAGCAAAATATCGCTTTTTTTTTATTTAATACTATTATTGAAGCTTAAATCATCTCAAAACTTATTATTCTTGCCTCCATAAATTCTTCTTTAAAATAAATAGTGATTAAACTCTCGGATTTTTAATGAATTCTTTATTTCTTTTGTCGAACATCAAATGAGACCTAATTGTGTCTTTGGAAGCCACTCTTAATGCTTGTTATCACTTGAGTAAAAAAGAAGTCTTTCTTTTTTCATCCAAAAAGTAAAATCATTATTTTGTTTTTGTTCCATTTTTTTTTTCTTCTTGTTCTCTTATTTTTCTTTTACAGTTTTGAATAATTTGAAATACCATTTAATTAGTTGTTTTTTTAATCTAAATATGTGTATTAAAAGTTACTTTGTTCTTTGAGAGAGTAGTTATTTTATTCATGCAACGCTTTGCAAAAATTCGAACAGAGGATTTGGAATATGTTCATACTGTAAAAGAAAAATGAAAAATAAATGAAGGTTGAATGATTGATGTAAATAAATGAAAACAAAACATTTCTGTATTTCTATTTCTTTCATTTATTTACATCAATTATTTCATCATTTTTTATCAACAAAATAATGATTAAACGCCAAATCTGAGTGAAATCATACAGATCCATAAAAAGATTTTGGACAACCCTTTTTCAAATAGAAATAAGCTCCTAAAGTATTTGTACAGGTTAGGATGCAAATTAGAAATATTCTTTAAAAGGGGTTCTTTTAACTAGATACTTTGTTCGGCATTAACTTGGATTAAATTATTTTTATTACAAAGTTTTAATAGAAAAGAATCATTTTAAAAATACCGTATTTATTCGATCTAATCCGCCATAGGTTGTAAGCCAACCCCCAAATCTTTAACACGGTTTTGTGAGGAAAAAATGTAAAAAGTGATTTTTGACCCAAATTTTTTTAAAAATTAAAGTAACCTATCTATATTACGGGGGTTAGAAAGGTATTTGTTTCCGGGGTTTGGGGAATTTGGAGGGCATTGATGCCGAAATTAAAAATTTTTTAAAAACGGGGGGGTTCTCTAAACAGCCGTCGGCGGTCCTCTCGTGGTTGGGGGGGGAAAGGGAAAAAGAGGTGGGGGGTGCTCCCTCAAATTTGGAAGGCCCGGCCAAATGATTCCCGAATGGTGCTAAAGCTGCTGACGACAGGCGATCATCTAGCCCTGTGACGCAATGAATTTCATGGGTCTCGTTCTGACGTCATCAGACAGGTGGCATTAGTAACAACGACATTGAACTTTTTAAAAATATTTTAAAAGAGAACTAACAAGAAGTGAATAAATAATTTATTTTACAAAGTTTTAAAAAATTTTTACAACATGTCCTCTGTAATTTAACCTTCAATATCTTTTTTTAATTTTCCCCCATCTAAATTTTTTTTGGCTTTCGATCCTAAACCGGCCCAGCTTTTCAGTAGCATTAACTTTAGAAAAAAGTGAGGCTTAGATTCGAATAAATACGAATTTCATAACTTGAACTATGCATTTAGGAAAATTTCCTTTTAATTTAAAATATTTCCAGAAACTATGTAAACTAAATCAATTCAGAAATTTCAGTAAACTTTTTTTTCTAATTTTGGAAAGATGGAAACAAATATTTTAACTACTATGTAAAAAAAGCAAAAAAATATCATTTAATAACAGAACCTATTTTTGATTTTTTAAAAGAAAATATTACCTGGGCGAAAAAATTTTTTTCCTCCTGTCATAACTTTATCCCTCTAAATAACAATTTATTCTGTAATAAGTCATGTTATACTTTCACTATTTCTCTAGGAACAAATATTTGCTCCCAATATTTAATTTAGTTGCGTAGATTCTCCTATATCATTTGTTTTGCGATTAAATATGTTTTTGGATTCTGGTTCAATTAAATAGCTTTCGTTGTGCTGTATATTCTGTATTTAATTACTATGGTTAAAAATACTGGAAGAACCCAGGAATTAAAATAATACAAGAATCGTAGTTTTTTCACAAAAATTTAATCAACAATTATGTAAGAAAATTTGATTTTTTTTTAAAGTCTTTAATATTGTTTAAGTACTTGTTGAAATGAACCTTAACATTATTTTAATATTAAATTTCAATCGTTTTAAACAGGATTATGAATTATTTATATTAAAGTGATTGAAAATATTCAGTATATACACACACACATACATACGAGTATTCAAAAATTTATATCGTGTTTTTAATCCAAGATATTGAAAATTATTAATGTACGAAAAATTTTTAATTGTTTTTTGTTTTCTTTTACTTACATATGATTGGGGAAATTGAGGTTTTTTAAAATTATTTGTAAATAAAATTAAGAAACTTTGGCAAATTCTTTTGCTTTAAAAATAAGTTATGGCACATCTATGTGTTTTTATGTTTTTTAATCAAAGTAAGCGGGGTTTTAAAAGTCTTTTAATGATTTTTGAAAAAAGAAATAAAAAAAAAAAATTAGAATAAAATTTTTTAAATTAAAAAAAAGAAAAACAATTTTTTAAAAAAACTTTTTTTTATTTTACACATGTTACCTTATATTCCTGTTTTATAATTTAAGGTAGATTACAGAGTAAAATCTTTAGGAACATGTGTAGAAATGTTTTAATACATTGTATTCAAATGACTAAAAATTTTACCTTCTTGCCCAAAATTGAGTTGGCTTTTTGTCTTCATAACTCTGATTAATTCTTCATTTTTATTTTAATTAATATGCCTTGCACCTAGATATCTCTTTTGAATTACATATAATACTAGAAATGTTTTACTACATTTTATAAATCCTTATTTTAATATAAGTGAAATTTAATAAATTCAGTACTAATATATATAATTTCAGCAATTTAAGGCTTAATCTCACTCTAAGGTAAAAGGATTAACTGTAAGTAATAAGGCAGATAAAAAATATAACTCTTTAATTATCTTCATATTTATCTGAGCACATATAAACTCAGCCTTAGAGTCTGAGGAGGATAGAACTCGGTACCTTCTGATCCGTAAGCACGTAACCTACCACTGGACCAAAATGATCCCTTCAGTCCGGAAGCTATTACTGGCTTATTTAGATGTTACCGCAACAAATTCCCCCACCAGTGAGTCTATGGATAGGCAAACGAACGACGTTGTTGTTATGGCGAGCTTGTAAAATTTTTTGTTAAGGAGGGTTTTTTTCCGGGGGTCTGACGGTTTTTTTGTGCTCCCAAATAAGGCCTTTTTTTTTGGTTACTCTTTTGCGGGTAGATGGCCCCCCCGGGTTTAGAAGGTTGCTTTTTTTTGTTCAGGGGTCACCAATGAGAAAGGGAAAAAACTCGGTATCTTCTTTACCCCTAATGTAACAAACTACTGGGCCAAAATCATCA
>BMAV01004518.1:0-17201 GCA_019973955.1 Trichonephila inaurata madagascariensis | reverse complement strand
TAATAAATTATTTTTCCCCGAAGGATCAGTTTCAATTGACATGTCAAAACTCCATTGTTGTATTTTTACTCGAAATTCTTCAATGAAATAGAATTATGAGCTTACAATCTTGCAGCCAACTTATTAAATCTCTAATCCAGAAACGAATAACATTAAAAAAAAATTATTATAAATCCAATATCTAATAGAAATTGAATAACAGAGACAACTTTATTTTTCTTCATCTGCTTGAACTTAATTGAAAATCCAGATAACTAGGAAACGGAACTTTTATTCTTGAGGAATGTATTCTAATTCCTTGCTTTTCTTTACTCCTTACTGAATTGCGAGCTCCTTTCATTGCAGGGGGAAGGCACTTGATTTACATTTTAATCGCCCTCTTCAACACCTGAGCCTTTTGTTGCAAAGGCTCACTTAAAAGTCCCCTTTGTACAAAAAGAATCTCGGTGTAAGAACGTACTTTTCTTTCGGAACATTTAAACGCGTGTGAGAAGGTCTTTTATATGTAACAAGGGTGGATGGAACGTCATTCGGTCGTTTGGAGGTGTGGACTGCTAAATACTTCCCCAGAAATGTGTCGAGTATTTACTTTTATCACTTAAGAATTCTTTTTTGGGGGGAGGGGTATAAAGGTTTGTTACAACAATACTATGAACGAAAAAATGAATTTAGCTCAGCACAGAGATAGTATGAACTAAAGGGTATTTAAATATTTGAAACAAAGTCTCGAGATCTTTATACTTTTAATGGGTTTCACCCATGTGACGGCCTGTTTTTCAAGCATTTTTATCGAATTTTTTTTTTTTTTGGCAACCATTTAAAGATAGAACTTTAAGTTTTTTGAAGTTATACTTCTTTTGTGGAGCGTTAGAGAAATAGGATGAGGGTAAATTTTTACAATGCGCGCGCACCGTCACGGATGCGAAAATCCTTTGTCTAGAAATATACAGAACGAGACAAATCTCATTGCCGCCTTCAAAATTCTCAGAAAAATTATTTCTCTTCTCTTCTCTGAAGAAGGGGACACCCGGGTTTGAACCGGTGACCACTCAATCTGCAGTAGAATGCTCTACCACTGAACTATACCCCCGCCTCATCTAACCTTTGCTTTGCATTATGTAGGAACGGATACGAAAATGCTTTGATTAGAAATATGCAGAACGGGACAGATCATTCCCGCCTTCGACCCCCTCCCCATATTATTGGTCCTATTGTCCCTGTGCGGGGGTGTTTAAATTTATTTAAATCGGGATTATCTCAGGTTTGGCTGGTCCGATTGACTGAAGGTTGATCTTCACCTGCCTCGGGACCGCCTTTCGTCTTTGGTCCAGCTTGCCTTGCTAAAGATTTTTAGAAAGAATTTAATCTTGTTACGCCAAAGAAGTATAACTTCTTACGTGTGTACATAAGTACACACACACTTTTTTTTTATCATTTGTTTATATGGATTTTAAGAGTATATATATAAATACGGCGTGCATAAGTACACACACACTTTTTTTTTTATCATTTGTTTATATGGATTTTAAGAGTATATATATAAATCTTTAGCCAAAAATATCCAATAGAACGTAAGTTATTAGTGCACTGAACACAACCACTTCAAAAAGAGGGACGTTCACTTCCTCCACGATTCGGGTTGATTGGCTTATTTGAAATTTTAAGAAAATTAAAGACGTTTTAATTTGTAGTCTTAAATTGCACAGAATGGACTATATTCAATTGAAAATAATAAAAAAATTGGATTTTTGGTAGATCTCTGAAGAAAAAGTTTCGAATTTCATGGGGGTTGTTTTTGTTTTTGTTATAAAAAATTAGAAATATTGGGAATTTTGAAATGATCGTGGTCCATTCCGTGTGTCTATACGTGCTGATTGATTGATTGATTGAATATTAACGTCGCACTGTTCAGCTACACGAGGGCTTTGGGCGACGGACCACGTAATTTTGAACCATGGTCAAGTGACGTGGACGACAACCGAGCTGGCACCCCCCTAACTACCACACCACACCATCGGGAGGACGTTTCAGCTCCGACAGATTTAACGTGCATCGCCCCACACGGCGGGTCTTTAGTGGTACTGGGCTCGAACTCGTGACAAGGCAAGCCACGGTCCGATACCTATACCACTCGGCTACCGCGGCCACTCTATACGTGCTGAGTCTACCCTATAAATTTGAAGTCATTCGATTCAACCGTTCGTGAGATAGGATGGAGGAAAGTTTGAAAAACACAGTTTTGAGAAAAACGCGTTTAAAGTTCCAAGTCTGGTGAAAACTAAGAAAATCTTAACTTATCCTCAATCGGCGATGCCTGGTCCATAGAGTACTCCTTCCTCTTCTTTTTGGAATTGTTTAAAAGCAGGTTGTTCAGCTCTTGCATCGATTCTTTCCTGTTTAACGGCAACAAGATGAGTGTTTAATACCGTTTCTGTACATAAGTATGCGCTTCGCGGCCTACGGGACATTCCATAGTCGTCATTACTTTTAATACTCCTACAAAACCTTCGTTAAAGATAACGGCATATAAGTATGTTGCAGTTTCAACAATTTTGAGGCCAGAGTGTAGATGATTTGGAACAAAAGTCCCAAATCAACGAATTTATAGATTCGTTTTTGTTTTGCGTCTCTGCGAGAAAGATAAATCACTTTTATTAGTCTTACATTTTTTCAGTTTCAGAAATTGCAGCAAATACTGAAAATGCAATACGCGAAATTTGAAGCGATGGAGCGACCTCCATGTTCATGCTGTTTTTTAGTTTTCTGAAAGAAGTTGATGTAAATTCCGTATCATTTTGGGTGGTGAAACAGTTTTCACTAAACTGTTCGCTTTTCATGACGATCAGGATGAACATTTCCAGTCGGTACTTCATTTTCGGCCACTCATTGCGAAATTAAATAATTTGAAGCTGTTGTGCTCTTCGAAGCTAAACCAAGACTAAAACACAAGTTCGACAAAATGTTCAATAACACTATAGATAGGTATTTTTTTAAACATGTACAAACTTTTCTAAACATGTACGAACGATTATTTGTATAGAAGGTTATTATCTCGGGTATCAAACCGACCGTACACAACAGGCCCAACCTTCGTCTGCCAACTCAGCGCTCCGAACAACTGCTACTTCTCTAACCGCTGTATCTTTATAACGACTTCAAATTTTAAAAAATCACTTTGCCACCGAATTCTAGATATGTTAAGAAAGAAATTTATGAAAGAAAAAAAATCCGATTTTTTTTTTTAATCCATCACATGGGTGAACCCCTTAAATAATGAAATTGTTTTTAGCGATGTAATTCAAGTTTTAGTCTTATAAAAAAATGTATTTCCCGAAACAGTTCTACATCCAATGTTTTAATGGCCCACCTGAAGTAAAATGATTACAAATTTATGAATTCATTTACTATACGCAATAAAACAATTATTTATTAATAACTTGTATTTTACGCCAATCGCAATATTATTTTCTGCAACTAAAAGAAAGAATTCGTTTCAGAAGAGAGAACGTAATGAAACGCGATTCTTTGCCAGTTACTTTATAGTTCGCAGCAACAATTTAAAAAAAATAAACCTTTATATTTAATATTAAGACCTAGCAACGGTTCGATACTACTGAATAAAACAGAATATATGAAGAACATTTTATTAAATCTAATATATCGTCTGGAAAATGAATAAGAGGTATATCTCTTTTTTTTCTCCGTCTGTTCCAAAAGTTAACTTAAAAACCAGATAACACTCGGATCCAAAACTCTTTTCTTTTTCGAGCACTGTATTCTAATTTCTTACTTACTGAATTTATTTACTCTTTACGCGCGGTTTCGGGTCTCTTTTACAGCACGAGGAAGACACGCTTATAATTTACGTTTTAATCACTCTCTTCAGCACCTGAACCTTTTGTTGCGGAAGCTCCCTTAAATGCTCTCCTTTCACAAAAAAGAACCCTTTTTACCAAAAGAGCTCCCTTTTCTCTCAGGAGATGTATAAGATGGCCTTTTATGAGCAATTCGAGCAACAAGGGTGGATGCAGGGACATCTCTAGGGCCGGACAAACCGGACCCCTGCCAGGGCCGCAAATTTTAAGGGCGGCCTTTGATCATATTTGAGAAATATATTCTTTGTTACAAAATTTTATGTATTTTCTGAAATATTATAGGGATGAAATTTAGTATTTACATGCGCACTGCTTATTTTTGTACTCTGTATGTTTAATGCCAGCTTTCTTTCCTGTTGAAACTTGAAGGGTTCGAGGCGGGAGTATTTGTTAAATCATGAAATTTGATATTACACATCTTTCACTAGTAACTTTCTCCCCATCCTGGAGTGAGATCACAACGGACATTCCTTTCACCCTTACGATGTCCGGTGTTAACTATCCAAAAGGGGACAGGGGTAATTAAGAGTTTTTGGTAGATAGAGAGCCACAGGAGATGTTTTAATTTAGTTTCGAGTATAGTTACTGTACGCTAAAATAAACGCTTGTGATCCCAACCATCAGTAGACTCTTTTTCGAAGAAACTGGTCAGGTGAAATGGACGATTCCTTCATTTAAATTTCACTCGTTTGAAATAACAACAGGTAATTATGTTCTTAATTTCGAATGATTTTGTATTTCTTAAGTCTTTAAATAATGTATATAATTGTTCAGCAGCCTTTTTGTTCGCAAGAATTATTCAAGTTTTATAGGTGTGTATCTATGTGAACAACTAATCTTTTTTAATTATAATTTTTTGCTTTGGAGAAGGACGGCATTTTCCATTTTTGTCCGAGGCGGCAAAACTGCTAGAGCCGACCCTGGTGGGTGGAACGTCTTTCGGTCGTCTGGAGGTGTGGACTATTTAATGCTTCCCTAGAAATGTGTAATTATTTTTATGAGCCCGTGTCTCTTTTTAGGACGTAAAGCTTTATTGCAACGACGCTGTGCAAATCAATAAAATAAATTGAGCTGCACGCTCAATATAGATCTTGTGAAATATCTAAATAAACTTTAAATGTTTTTTTTAAAGCAACGCGGAATTAATATCGCTGTTTATAGCGATATGATTCAGATTTATAAAAATACCAAATACCTTTCCCATAAACAATGCACACAGTATTTAGAGTTATTAGCACTATTGGAGCCAAATTATATATTACTGGTATTTAAAATCACTATTTATGAACCACAAATAAATTTATCTATATCGTGTGTGTGTGCAGTTTTTTTTTTTTTTTTTTTGAAGTTATACTTCTTTTGGGGCGTTAGAGAAATAGGATGAGGGGTAAATTTTTACAGTGCGCGCGCACCCCGTCACGGATGCGAAAATCCTTTGTCAAGAAATATACAGAACGGGACAAATCATTCCAGCCTTCGAAATTCTCAGAAAAATATTTCTCTTTACTTCCCTGAAGAAGGGGACACCCGGGTTTGAACTGGGGACCTCCCTATCTGCACTCGAATGCTCTACCACTGAGCTATACACCCGAGTCAGCGAACCTTTGCTTTGTGTTCCGTAGGAACAGATACGAAAATTCTTTGTCTAGAAATATGCAGAACGGGACAGATCATTTCCACCTTCAGGCCCCCCTCCCCTTATTATTGGTCCTATTGTTCCTGAGCGGGGGTGTTTAGAATTTATTTAAATCGTGATTATCTCAGGTTTGAAGCAGTCCGATTGACTGAAGGTTAGTATCATTCCAACTGCGCTCCGTGACCACTCCCTTTCGTCCTTGGCTTAGCTTGCTCTTCTAAGATTTTTAGAAAGATTTTAATCTCGTTACGCTAAAGAAGTATAACTTCTTACGTGCGTACATTCCACACACACATTTTTTTTTCTTCTGTCATTTAGAGAAAATCTGTCGTAAGGAAATTGAAGGGTATTTAGCATTGATTATAACGTATGAATTGGAGTTCCATATAACCAGGTGAGTGTCTCCGATGTGTGAACCTCTAACACAACTCATTTATTTTGTTTATAAAAAATTTTTAAAGCAAATGCTCATTTTTTAAACAATCGGCAGGTTCTGTTCCCTCATTTACTTAACATTTGTTACACAAATCTATCAGTTTTCTTACTTATTACAGAAACGTTACTTTTGTCTTTTCAATTTTTTATCTAAAAGGAAAACCCCGAAACATTGTTTTGAATGTCACTGAAACCGCACAACCACCCTATGGCGGACTTAAACGGTGGACTGAAATGCCACTACACTTTGAATTTAATACTCCGAATAACGCTGAAGAACAAAATGAAATCTCATCCACTCTAAACTTAATCTCTAATTTCCTGAGAAGAGCAAAGTTTCTGTCGCAGATGTCTCTCTTTTTTGATTTCAAAGCAGCGATCTATTGATTGCGAGGAGAAAACGACGGCAGAAGCAATTAAGATTTGTAGATATCGAATTTTCGAATCTTTACGTTCTTTCGCAGCGGTAAGGAACACCGACTCGGAGATGATTTTCGATTAAGAATTCCACATCCCGAAATATCTTTGAAGGCTGTTAAATAATACTGCTAAGTAGATCGGGGTTCGCGTGAGTGAGTGAATATTAACGTCGCACTGTTCAGCTACACGAGGGCTTTTGGCGACGGACCTTGTAATTTTGAACCATGGTCAAGGGACGAGGACGACACCTGAGCTGGCACCTCACCCCCTCTCCTAACTACCACACCACATCAACGGGACATTTGAGCTCTTGACAGATTTAACGTGTATCGCTCCCCTGCACGGCGGGTCTTTAGGGGTACTGGGCTCGAACCCGTAGCAAACCAGCCACGATCCGATACCTTGACCACTAGGCTACCGCGGCCACATCGAAGTTCACGTGGATTTTATGCTATGTCTGTCCAAAGAACAGAACAGTTCTTCAAGAGCAATGAAATTTGTTGACGAACAAACGGTGCTTAAAGCACTCTTTCAGGACCTGCGAAAGGAGGAAGAAACGTTTTCCCCAGCCAGTACTTTCCGAGAGTATACGCACGCACGGTACCGGGCGGGTACCGTACTAAGCCGCCGTAGATCCGGCGTATAGCACGCACCTATACTTTCAAACTAAATTTTTCAATTTTTAGGTATATTCGCCGTATAACGCGCACCCCCTTTTAAACGAAGAAATCTGAAGTATTAATATACATTGTTTTTATGTTTTGAAGTATTCTATTCGTGGTATTATGCTAGACTTGAAAATATATATATATATATAGTATACTTCTAGAATTACAACTGTTCTTGTTCAAAAGGCACACACACAAGTCGTTTCTTTTAAATAGTGTTTCGATACATCTAAAAGTAATTTTTTTATGCCCATCCTTTTTGTTATTTTTAAAGCTATCGTTTTTATACCCAGCGTATAACGCGCACCCTTAATTTTCGATCTTATTTTTGTGTTCAAAGTGCGCGTTATACGCCGGATTTTACGGTATATATATAATTTCATTTAAAAATTCATATAAAATCTTTAATGCAGTCAACGCTAAAATTTATAATTTACTATCATTGATAATATCTGAATATACATTGCAAAAGCTTTCGCCGTAGTTAAAAAAACAACAATTGCGAATTTTAAAGAAAATATTTTCAAATGAATAAAAAAAATACTCTTTTCACTTTGCGCCATAATGGTTAACATAAAATAGACGCAAAACTTACAAAATACTATCTGGCAAATCCCAAACGAAAAATTTACTCTCTTTTAAATAACAGCTAATATATCTTTTTCTATTTTTAATTAATACTTATATTGCTTGTGTAGCTTTCTTAGTATCACATTAGTATTGTGTTTTTTGTTCTTATGGGGTCATGACAACTTTGGTGACGATAGCAACGAAAAAGAATCGCGCGCGCGTTTGCTCTTACAGAATTAAAAATGAGTCAGTAAGAACAAACGATTATTTTTCGTTAAAAATGAGTCATCGCGTTTTATCTATGAATATCTGCCTTTTAAATGTTTTTGAGAATAAAAATTATTGTTGTAAATACGAACCAAAATTAAAATAAAGACTGCAACTCGTATTATGAATGCCTGATGCCCAAAATAAACTAATAAGCTCTCCATCTTTTTCCAACTTAGTCGAAATATAAACAGAAATTCAGAGCGCAATAAACCACGAACTGATTTTCTCGAAAGAGCTAAGCATGTGCAGTCGTTTATATTCATAAATATCTCGGATAAAAAAAAAACCTCGGAGCCGAAAGCACGTATTGAAGTTCAAAATTTTGTGAAACATTATTCGGAAAAAAACGGACTTTAACTGCCATCTAATGCCTTGTAAAAGTTAATATAAAAACGTTCCAAACTCAAATCACACCATTGTGATCATGGGCCTCAGAGTAGGGAAAGCGCAAGCACATATATGATACCGTGGGCCCTAGAGGGAAAAACATGTGATCACATATGTATGTGTGATCCTGGTCCTGAACGGGTTAAAACACAAAATAAACAGCAGTAAAACTCGGAAAAAAAGTTCCAGAAGGTTCTCACTCCTTCTATATAGCCCTCAGATACAACTATAAGCGTAAGATAAAAACTATCCGCAAGCAACCACTCCATCGTAAGCAGACCCACCGAACACTTCGGTGTTAGCTGAAGTAGAATTGGTTTCAAAAAGCGAGTGCTATTTATAACCTGCACGGCTGCCTTCCACTGATTCCTCAAACAATCCACTTACATCATAGGCCATGACGACATAGACTTCAAAAATTTCGATAAGCGTTCATGTGGCCATCAAGTTGCAAAAGAATGGTTGCCAAATCACCAAAATTGGCTATAACTTGCTATACCTCCAATATTTCGCCAAGCTCTTATTGAAACGCTACTATAATGTAAAGGACGGCATTGTTTGTGGATATAACAAAATTATAAAAATTAAATTCTATAAAAAGTCATAGTAAATTATTTACATTATTTTAAAATAAAATTAAGCACTAATTAGCTGAAATTCACAGCAATACATTCTTCAATTGGATTTATATTCGGAACACATGTTACAAATAGAAAACGTGACTTGAGGTTCATTTCATGACGCTAAAAAGACTAAATGTTTTTCAATTCCTACTATTAGCTCACACCCTTTATACATTTATATATTTATCTATCTTGTTGGAATTTTAAATCATTAATAAAATAATTTCTATTCATCCAATTAAGTTCAAATAAATTTTTTTAAACTTGTAGTGGATGACAATTGATGTTAATAGTTTTTTCAAATATTAATTCATTAATTAAATTTCATTTTTTAATTTTAAATTTATTCTGCTTTATTTCCCTTGTAGTTACAATTAGCTGCAGCAGATGGTGCCAGTACGCTTTTTCTAACAAAGTGGGAATTGACGTTTAAAAAAAATTATTTTTTTAATTACTTGTTTTTTAAAAGGATGCATCCAAACTAGACTTGAATGCGAATCATATTTCATCATTTTAATCAATTCTGCTGAAATAAATCTAAACTTGCTACATTCAAAATGCCCTAAATGTCGCTTATCGCACTGTAGTACCTGATATACTGATAATTAGCAAACGAGGCATTTTGACAAATTATTTTCAAAACTTTCAATGGCGCGGTGTGGTAAATGGGTGTATATGTAACAGAAATAGGGATCAAAGATTTGCATAAGTTTTGGTGAACTTTCTACCTTAAGAAGAGTTCTCAATGAGTGACATACTTTTTTTTTAACTATTCATATAGAAAGATACAGCTTAAATCAGACTTATTTCAATTTAAATGTTAGTGATGATCAATACATTTTAAATTCATAGAGAAAAAGTCTTAATTCTAACATATTTTAAAAAATTAAAAGATTATATTTGTGCACATGTACTAAATTCAAGTCAGTGGCCTAACAGCCCATAATGGCCAAGGCCTACTGTGCACAACTCAGCTTACGGGGCCTTGGGAGTTGAGGTGAATGAGCAGATGTTCCGATCTGGTGGTCAGTCTGAGGCGAAACCCTCATTTTTTTGTTCCCAAGCAAGCTCAGTAATTTTATCAACCCACTGAATAGATGAAAGGCTGAGTCGACCTTGTCCAGCCCAAGGTTTGAACCCCCTATCTGTCGCGTGGAAACGCAATACGCTACCACTTAACACTGGACGTGTTTTGTGCACATATATTGTAAATGAAAGAAACTGGTTGTTGTTTTATTTTTTGGTTGTTGTTTTTTTTCCTCTCAAGAAAAAAATTAGAATTCAATATTATTTGTGAAAATATCCCACATGCTCTCATGTCATATCTGTATCTGACCAAAACATGAAGAAATTCTACAACATCATTGTTCGTGAGTGTCACGAAAGTAATTTGACGAACCAAGTCTTTCGAATAAAATTTTAATAAAAACAAAAGGTAACATAAATTATTGTGGGTTTCGATGTAAAGCAGTTATTACCCACGTCAGTATAATGCCGAAGTCCTTTAGCTTCTCCGAATATACCATCCGGCTGGCAGGTGGCGCACGCAGGCGTCTTTACGCAAGCGTCATAATCGCAGTCGTCATTACGCAGGCGTCATACACGCAGTCTCGTCAACAATCATAATAAAACACAAGTAATATGAAATTAAATTTAAGTCAATTCCACTTTGGACCAGACGAATTGAAGAATATTTTGTACGATTGAAAATTTGAATAAGATATATATATATATATATATATATATATATATATTGTCATGATATATGATTAGCAGTGCTGAAATGACGAGATGCCTTCGATTTTTCTTACATTTATTACGGAACACATTTTGCGGCGAACACAATTATATCACAAGCACATACACACACACAACAGCAAAGAGGTACAGCAAAGTAAGAAGTGAAAGTTAACATTGGATTTTCGGTGATTTCCCTCAGTTAGGAAATTTTTGTCTTTGATCATTCTCCCTAGGGATTAAACTCTAACATCCTCCCCGGAAGAATACAATGTAAAATATTCTTGATATAGCAACATGTGAATAATTTTACAAACATAAATAATACTGCAAGAACATAATATATATATATATATATATATATATATATATATATATATATATATATATGCTATATATCTAACATTTATACATTTAATATTCAGTGGGCAGATTACTATGTCCCTAACATTTCTTTTTTATAAAATTGCCATTTGGTAGTTTGGGACAGCTCTTACCTGATTATTACTTTACCACGAATAATTTCGAGACTCTTCCTAGCAACCATTTGGTTCCAGGTAGGTTTCAGTTTTTACCAAAACAAGTGCACCTATTTTTATATTGTTTCCTTTTTAATTTCCATTTTGACCTTTGTTTGTAAAGTGTTAAAGGGTATCGCGTTTCCAAATTTTTCCAAACACTTTGAGAGAATTTTGTCATTTTTCTGCCACTTAGATAATCTTGATCCATTAATATTGGTTAACAATGGTTCAACCAATCCATTTACTGGTCTACCAATTAAAAATGTCAGGAGACAATGTTTGGAAATCGTCGAATTCCGGAGATAGGGGGTTAAGGGGCCTAGAATTTAAAGACACCTTCAATTTCAGCCAGAATAGTTACAAATTATTCGAGTTAATTTTTGATTTCCAAGTACACGTTTAAGTGAAATTTGAACGATTTTACGCCAACCTCCCAAAATGCCTCCGAAATTCGGTGATTTTAGTGGGATAAATTTCACTCTATAGATTCTGATATTAAATACTCACTTAAACATTGATCAAGGAAATTAACGAGATTATATAATTTCTTAATTTCTTTATCAGCACCAACAAAGGTTTTTAGAATTATCAGTGAAATTTTTGCACATTTACCTCTTCTGCCAAGAACCTTTTGAGAGAGAGAGAGACTAGCTATAAAACAATCAGAAATTTGATCGGTAACAAAATCAAGATGTATAGCCTTTGTACACTTAAACAAGCATAAATTACAACATGTACTTTGTTAAAAATACCTTTTTTCTTTGATTTTTGAATTTTAATAGAAATGATCCGGCGAAATCGATACCAGTGATGTTAAATACATGATTAGATTAGCAACACGATCCAGCGGGACAAATCTCCCATTATTTGGGATGTCAAAATGGGTTGTTTTGCACAAGTAATACAATTATACACACAACCTTCTTACAATTATTCTTGCCATTAATAGGCCAAAATTTTTGGCGCACCTGGGAAACAACAAGGCTTGTGCACCTAAGTGCGCCTTACCTTTTATGATAAAACCACTTCAAGAAATATTGAGTTGTTAGATATGATTACTAGGTAACACAATCGGATGTTTTTGAATATGTATTTAAATTTGAATTTTTCCAGTCTTCCTCCAACCCTTAAGACATCATTTTCGTCTATGAAAACATTTAAGGAAGACAATCTACTTTTTATTAGACACACCCTTACCATTTTTTTTTTTAATTCCTTGATTTCTTCTTTAAGCTTACCTTGCTGAACCATGCGGATTATTGGCGATTTCCGCCAAATTTCGTTCACTCAGCAAAGAATCGGCCCAGTTCTTTCGCTTTGACTGGGAGCCCTACAGTTGTGTGTAATCAGAAATATGAAATAATACGAATAAATTTACTGTAATCATTTGTGACACTATAAAAGTTATTTGAAGTCATTACGATAATTTTTCATTTACAGTTAATACTGAATTATTTTCTGGAACATAGTTTTTCCTTAGTTCATCTAAAATTAATTCAACGGCATTAATTTCATTGTGTGAGAGTATCACACTGTAGATTCGAACTAGACAACCAGTCTGGTCACTTGCCACCACACTTCGTCTTTGACTAACACATAAATGGAGAGTCCTCAGTTGCTAACTTGTCTGCAGGATTAGTGCTTTCCTCGGCAATAGTTCAATGGTTAGGATGCGCACCTTGGATTTCTCGAACACGATTTTTCTCACGGGCTCACCATCCGTAGGCTCGCGCAGGATCCAGTGGAGAATAATTTGCCGGAATCAGACCGAAGAATATCATCAGATATTAATCGGAAATGAATTTGAAGGGTCTTTACTTAATCTGGCAGAAATAAGATACATGAGGCTCCAATCATTACCAAACTTAACTTCGAAGACTGGCGGTACGCATTATAAAACGTAAATAATAAATGGTGGTGCAGCGCTGCCAAGTGGCCGCACAGCCATAAGCCTTTTGGCTGGCGTCGGAAAAATAATAATATTTCAACCATTTTCGTTTTCAACTTGTTTGAAATAAGGAGTAGAACCGAGGATACCGAGGAATAGTGTCACCTCATCAAATCCATGACTGAAATGTATGCGGATGTCCATTGGTAATGGATAGATACATTTCAGGTCCCGTTCCCAGGTATTCTGCTTAGAAGTATTTTAATCTGACTGTAAAGGGACTCAACATCTCCAGGGTCGAAAAGCATCCACCGGTACTCAACGTGACCGCTTTGGATTAATATCTTTCACCTTCAAGATTTGGCGAAGTGTGTCAATTGCCAAACTGTCATTGTTAACATTCACGCCGTTCACAAGTACGGTCGGCTATCCGGGGCGGATATGCCGCGACAGATATGTTTCGCGTTTTCAACCACATCCTCAATTCCGCCGAAGAAGTGATCCACTCTCGCAAATTCATTCCAGCATCACTCAAAATGTGAGTGGCATCTTTTGACGATTGTTTTTGCTTTTACGAGACTGTCTACACTGCATAGAAATCATCTGCGTATGAATCACGTAGTTTTCAGTGACTTCGAAATGCTCGTATTTTCAAAATGAGTCCTAATTATGGCAGCCAAAGAAAAGGACGCAGGTGCACAGAAAGGTACACGCGTCATTCTTAGAACACGGACGAGTTTGGCCTCCAAGATCGAGACAAGTACCATTGTCGTGGCCCCATAGAAACTGCAGGTATATCCTGTCTCTTTTTATCCTATTTTCAAAAAGCACGCTGAATGTCTGCGCACATCGCGATTTTCAATTCCACAATTTCAAAAATTATTCTCAGTAATTCAGGATTTAAATTTGAACCACAATATAACCAAATCGTTAAGGGACAACTGATCTCTGGATTTAGAGGAAGCGCCGAAGCAAATTCTCACCTTAGTGGTCTCCTTTTCCTCCCTTATCATGTGGCATAAATGCCCTGGGCATGTTTTATTTGGTTCGCAATCAGTAAATTCAATGACTAAATATTTTAACTGTTGCTGGATCATTTCTCTTTATAGTTTAAATATAAACCTTTATCCCGTTTTAAACTTATCATTTTAAGTTGAACAATTGTCTTTTGCGACCTCATAATTATTGCTTAGTTGAATTTTACATCATCCTTCCAAAGTAATTTAGTTTCATACCGACCGTTTGTGTATGTAGTGTTCTCAAAATTTTCTAAAATTTGTAAATCCATTTAGAACTTTCTTGTGCTGGTAATTCCCATATTTTCTAATTGCAAAATTTATTTATTTGATGTGACTCCATTTTTTTGATCAATAGTTGACAAATAATTGACCTGAACCTCTTTAACATTTCGCTTCGTTATTTATACGACCTTGAATCTCTCCAAAAATACTATTAGTTTGTACATTTATCTTTGCTAATTTTTGGAATTCCGATCACCCCTAAGATCTCTCAAATAAAATCTGATCCTATCAACAAATCAATTTTCAGAGCTAAACCGTGTCAGCGAGTATTAATCCTTTTCAAAGCAATTTTCCTAACAGAAACCGCTCCGAACAGAAATTCTCCCATGGTATTTTATCGGTGACTGTGCAGCCATATGTCAATACTCAATCTCGAATTAGAAATGCTTTTGGAGTTTGTTTCACAATATCAAAACTTTGTTTCCTACCCTCGAACCGAACGCATAAATTATCAACTCCTCGGTAGAAGATGATTTTAGCTGAAATGAATCAACAACCCTTTTTTAAAACAAACGATTTACTACTCCCCAGTATCAATTCAGCCTCGGATCTTTTATACCGTTTATTTGGGCTACACAAATGTTTGCAAAAATATTAAATCATTTCATCGCCGAGTAGAAAGAGTAGTCGTTTGACCTTCGGATTCGGGTTGTTTATCGTGTTCATCCTCACGTCAGCGTTTGATTTTTGTTTTATTATAGGCGGCGGGGGAAAAAGGAAGTTCGCAGATTAATTTGTTATGGGGGAAATCCAGTTTACATTTACAAACCAAATATTTCTTTTACAATTTCAAGGAGTTATGTGAAAATTCCCAAAACAAATAAGCTTCTTTAACTTTCCAGTACATTGCATTTTTTCTTTGTTCCAAATCTAAGGGACAATCCTCGGAGATAAGAGAGTGAACTAATAATTGGAATTCGAAAAAATGCATGATTTGTCTGCATTGTTGTAACAATACACACCGGTTGAAACGAAAACGGGTTTCAGAAACGCGGCGCATCGCCGATTTACATTGTGCAACCAATAGGGGCAACTCTAAGTTGGCGGCAAAAACCAGTAATTAATAGGGTTTATTTATTGTGAGCTATGTTGAAAAAGCTGTATTATAACATCAATACAAGTTTTAAAAACTTTATTTGAACTTGATTGGATGAATAGAAAGTATTTTATTAACGATTGAAAATTTGAACGAGATAAATATATAAATAAATATATAGGGAGAGTGAGCTAATAGTGTACGAATTGAAAAAACGGGACAATTAGCTAAACAAAAGAACATAAAACCAAGTAATATAAAAAAATTAAGTCCATTTCCTACTTAGATCAGCAAGAAAAAATTTTGTTTTAACGCTTTTTATTCCAAAAAATAGTTACGAATTAATATAAATATGTACCATAGGACAGAATCATAACATTAAGTGGTAATTAATTTTTATTCGTTATCATTCAAGTATCGTATTGTCACCCAAAACAATCTTTATAAAATTTCAGTTCAACTGAATGCTTTTTAAAACCGAAAAAAAAACCTTTTTTAAGTTTTGCACAAATCAAAGGGCCCTAACGTGGCTGTGTATTTGAAATTTCCCTTTAAAATATTAGTTTTCATCAATTAATTTTGATTAATTATATTAAATTATTGTATTTAAAAGAATCATGTATATTAAATTTCACTCTTACCTTTAAAAAATTATTTTATTAACGATTGAAAATACCACCAAGATAAATAAGCAAATGAACCAATAAATAAATAGAGTGTGAGTCAATAGTAGGAATTGAAAAGGAAAAGAAAAACTGCTCCAGCCAATGTTTTGCCTTTTGGAAAGGTAAATAATTGTCTGATGGGATTAATCATTTGATGACTCACGGGCATTATATTAGAAAAAAATTGATTAATGGCGTGCCTGCCTAGTAAAGGTCTACCCTGTTTCCTATTTGGTGTCGCCATAGTTCATGTGACTTGGCTGCGAACACCTCTGTTGTTGATAGTGGCTTCGTCTCAATGGAATCACCTTTCATTTCAAAGTAATTACGATAAATTGGTCTTCTTCTTACCTGGGATCACTGGATGGGACAATAAATAATGTCCGCAGCCTCTTTTTCTTTTCTCTAGGGCACTTTATTGTTATGTTTCACCCCGATTCCTTACACTCGGCGACTCGAGTTGATACTGACATAGCACGTAAGAACATAATGGTTTATCCATCAGGATGAATAGAGTCGGATAGTTGTGTCTTAAATATTCGGTTTCGACAGGGGTTTAAACTTTTTTTTTTGTGAGGCCCCTTCCCTTTTTTCCCTTTTGGGCTGATCCTGCCTTTTTTGAATTTTTTTAATCCATCACTTCAATGTGTTTTTGGATGTGGTATAGAGCCGGGTTAAAAATTACGTCGTCCGGGTCGACCTGTGGACCCCAAGACTATAGGGGTGACCCCTTGAAGATTAGCAGTTCATTTTCACGGAAAAATTCAAGATTTGCTGACGCACGCGCGTTTCTACTGACTATAATTCGGGAAAAACTTAAAATGAAAAAGTTTTATTTTTAATGTATTTTGTTTTTTTTGATAATAAATGCATCATTAGTTATTATAATATTTGTGGCTATTATTATCATGTGTGTGTGTGTGTGTGTTTTGCGCTTTACTGTAAACGCGGTTTCAAAAAGTGAAGGGTTTTTCTTTATTTTATTTACTTAGATAAGTACATATTCCGTATTTAATATTAAGTCTTAATAAATATTGCTGACACTTTTTCCTTACCTCACCACACCTACCACACTGGGCATTGGGCGCACTCGTGAATTTTTCAAAGGGGGCGCGGCATGGTGGTTCAAGGTTGAATGTCTACCACTCTCATATCCTACCCCAATACTC